>VZTT01049001.1:110708-125317 GCA_013400855.1 Buphagus erythrorhynchus
AGCAGGCTCTATTCCCAGTGTCACCTCCACTAGGTGCCACAGTGCCAGGCAGTGCCCATGGTGTCCCAGGCACAGCAGGCTCTATTCCCAGTGTCACCTCCACTGGGTGCCACGGTGGCAGCAGTGCCCATGGTGTCCCAGGCATACCAGGCTCTGTATTCCCAGTGTCACCTCTGTGTGTCTGAGCCCTAGGACTGGCCTGACATTCACAACAGCATAAAACTGAAATTCAAGCCAGTGGTCCCAAAAAGTGTCTTCATCTTTACCAGAGCTGACAGGGTTGGTTTTTCACCCCCCACAGTTTAAATAAGAGCAGAAATCATAACAACTGTTATTTCTTCTTATTCACTCTTGCCTTTTCTGTGGTTAAATGATGTGTTAAGAATTCTTTAAAGAAACATATTAACGTATTTATTCCAGGTTCCTGCTTCAGGTCACCATAATGTAATGTAGATACGTAGGGGAAGCTGTGTTAAATTCCAAATACCTTTAATCTGCAATGTAATTAGTTTGATTAAGACTGGTTATCTCTGTTAATTAGCATATCAGTTAGAAGCATTGACTGAAGTGCTTTTCATGATCACAACTGGTTCTTTATGAATTTAGAAATCATTTCCTTGTGTCTGTTGCTGGGTTAACTGGAAAAAGATCAAATCTCCTCAAAGCAGTGAGACACTGTCAGTGTGGAGCGAGCAATTCTCCCAGAAGAACTGGCAAATGATGAAAAGATGAAGGAATGGGATTTGTTTAGTTTGAGAAGATTAGGAAGGAACATGATAACGTTTTCTAGCACATATTAGATTATTAAGTGGATGATGTTCACTTCTTCTGTATAGCTAGTGGGGAAAGGAGATAGAACAAGAAAATAAATGAGCATAATTTATTATAAGGGAGATTTGGGTTAGGCAAGTTTTTCTGAGCAACAAAAATAATAGGTACTGATACTTTGCTGTGGGAAGAGCTTTTGACAAGATATTGACTGGTGATTTTTGTAAGTATAAGACAAATTTCTCCTTGCCATAACCCAGGTCTTGCTGTAAGGCCCTAAACTGGAGGGTTTATCCAGATGATCTCTTGTGATTGCTCTAGAAATAGCTGATTCTGTGATTCATGGCTCTCTGATGAAGAGAAATTGGTTATTATTCATAGGTAGCTCTTCTGTTGGGGTAGGAAATTTAGAAAGGCACTCGCCTCCCAAAGTGGTGAGTTCTGAAGTTATTATTTTATTTATATCTAATGAATAAAAGGCTCAACAAGACAACTGAAAGAAAGAGAACAAGCAGATCCTTTTTATTTTAAAATTTTCATATCCTGAGAGCATAATTAAATAAATGTGCTTTGGAGGAACCATATATTTTGTTCTTTTGGATTTAATAAAAATGGACAGGCTCGGAACATGTAGCAAAAAGCAGTGCAGGATGGTACTTTGTAGATTATTGCTTGAGGTATTCAGCATGTATAGAAAGTTTTTATTTTTCTTCTATGGTATTATTGAGAGGGTTTATGAGGTGCTTTACAAGTTTCTCATGGTTGAAGGGCTCAAATTGACTCTGCTAACTTACCTCCCGTGAGATTTATTCTATACTGCATAGGGTAGTAAATTTTTACAATCAATTTACTTAATTAATTTAGTAGATCAATTTATTTTTTTCTGTGATGTATTCCTTCAAGGGCTTTAATTTTCTTTTCTTTTTTTTTTCTCTTTTCTGACTGGATTTTTTTTTCCTAAAGCTTTCATGACTCTCGCTTTGATATTTATTTACTGAATGTACAGACTTATCACTTTAATACATTATTCCTTTGTGGTTCTAATGGATTAAATTAAAAATACATGTTAAAAAGTGTTGCAAGTTGCATGCCTATTAGCATTGCCCATCAGAGGCTGGGGGAATTTTATGGCTCTGCTTTGGAGCCACGGGTTCATGTTCAAAAAATTCAGAAGGCTTTGGGTAGGAAGTCACTTGATGTGTACATTTTCTCAAATCTTTTTTCCTCCCATTTAATTTCAATTCTGCATATATGTTCTGCTGCACTGTAAAGCTGCATCATCACCGTTTTCCCTGTGCAGGCTTTTGGTTTTCCAGCTGTAAAGCAGTGATAGGAGGAGGAGGTCAAATGAGCTCCTTCCATCAGATTTGGGATACTCTGACTCAAATGTCTCTGTTTTACCTTCTCTTTCTGAGTGACAGCAATGCAAGTTCTTGTTGAAGCTGTAAGAATAAAGTTGTTGCCTTTTAAACAAGTGATCAATTCAATATGGTTTGAGATTTGTAAAATAACACACCAACTTCCTTGTGATTTCTTTACATTAATTCATGTTAAAGCACATCTTTTTGATCTAATTTGTTGTATCATTTCAGTTTCAGGTTCTGTTGTTTCTGCCACACACCAGCTCTCCTTTTCTGTCCCTTCACTTCCTCCCTCCCCTGTCCTACAGGCCTGCTCCTTGTATCTATTTCAATTTTATTTTTCTTACGATACCCAGGGCCTGAATGAAGTTTTGTTTGCTTGGTTGGAAATTAAAACAACCCATTTAGCATCTCTTTTTTTTTACCAGTTGTGATCAAGAGCATTTCTCCATAATTTTTAATTGCTGTGTTTAGTAATTACTGTCTTGAAGGTGCAGAGAAGATTCCTATTAATTAGCAGACTAGATGAACTATGTGCATGGCTGGACATCTTTTTGTCCGTTTAAGAAAAAGTGGTTTTCATGACTTCTTTAAACCTTGCCTGCCCAAAATCATCAGGACATCATCCAAGGGAAACTTGTTACTTGGCTAAGCCTGCCTGGTTCCAAACCTGCATGTGATAGATGATGGCTTTCATATAACATTAGCTTAAAACATTAAAGGCTTGAGGAGCATTTCAATCAACTTCAATATTTCAATTTATATGCCTGAGTAAGCTGCCAAAGTGTATTATTTAGGCAAATCCTTTTTATTTGGCTACAGGAGAACGAGTGTCATTGATGAAGATGGATTTCCTGCTTTGTTTATGGCTTCAGAAGTTTGGAGTTCTACAACTTGTGTCTTCAAAGTCTGAAACATTTTATAAAACTCAGTTGTTTTAAGGAATTCAGCCACAGATTTTTGTGCAAGAGATTGCAGGTGAGGTTTGGCTCTTTTCTGTCTAAAGCAATACCGTGGAAAAAGAACAAGATAAGACTCCAGCATCTCAGTGGAAAATGATGCCTTGTAAATATAACTTCACTGCTATGAAAACCAAAAACCAGTTTACATAAAACAAACCCTCTCTTATAACAATCTTTCTGCAAGCATCGTATTTGCAGAAAAAATTCCTGGTACAGTTTAGGCAAGCATGTGGCTGAAAAACATTTCTTTCTGAGAGCCATCTGTCCTGAGAGAGAGATAAAAAAAATTTAGAACAAAAATCTGATTCAACTGAGTTTAAATATTTCTGTGACTTGGATAGTCCTACAGCTCCTGGGGTATTTTCATCACTGCATTCTGAACTGAAGGAGGGGACTGGATGCTCCATTCTTTGCTTCCTTGGGCAAACTTTGTTCTACTTTTCTGCCAGAATAATTTTAAACCCGCATCAAGTAATTTAGCACAGATTAATCTCTCCCTTCTATTTAGGAATCTAGCAGACTGTTGTAAGTAGTGAGGAAGAAAAGCTTTTAGAAATGAGACTAGAAATGCTGGCTTATTATGGAGTGAGTTGTTTTAATCAGGTGCTGGAAGCATTCCACCAGCCCTCTCTCCACGGCCCTCTGAGATAAACTCTCAGAACTTCTTTTTGCTGGGAGGAGGAGATGGGAATAAAACAATTCCTTTCTGTTCCTCCCCTCGCCTGCTTCTCACCAACAAAGTTTGGTTATGCAGAGATCACTAGCAGTTATATCAGCATGACCTGGTATCCAGGCAACCCAAAACCTTGTCAGCTTAACAATACCCAGTGAAGAACTCCGGGATGATGAAAGCTGAGAGGCTCGTTTGACAAGATAGCACCTGTTTCACTCTGAACAGCCAGTGTTGAAATAATGATGGCATTAGTCAGGGGAATACAAGAGGTTCAAAAGGGTTTTTGTGACTTTGAAAGCGAATGGCAGCACAGGGAGCTGTCACCAGTTTCCTCTTCAGGGATGGGTTGCTGTGCCTGTTATTTATTTGTGGCCAGTTTTTGCGGGGTTTATGATTTTATTGCCTCTAATGGCTCTCAGCTCCCAGCTCTGGCCAGTGGCAGGTGTGCACGGGCTGATGTCTCTGAGGTAAAGAGAGCCTGTTCTGTTCTGAGCCTGTCCAACAATGTGAATTATCATCTGTCCAACAATGTGAATTATCATCTGTCCAACAATGTGAATTATCATCAGCCATGTGAGGGCTGCTGTGTGTGATGACAAAGTGATTGCACTGTTGGCCATGGTTTTTAGTGAGTGCCTCTCCCCCAGGTGCCACAGAGCCTCTCAGCTGTCTGTGTTACACTGAACACTGACTTTTCTCCTGCTAGTTTTGCTGCTTGTGCCTGAGGTCAGTCCATGATCTCCTGGAATGAAGAGATGCAGGGGAGCAAGGGGAGAAAAGTAGAAAAGTGGAACAAGTGCAGAGGGGACTGAAATGATTCAAAAGACTGAGATCTGGAGAAGCAGGAGGAAACATGAAAGCAATGTACAGCAAAAGAGATGGGGAAATTATAGCAGCAACTCAGTAGGGAAGCAAAATATGTAAAATTGAAATATTCAGATGGTGGAATAAAGCAAGAGTGGTACACTACAGTGGGAAATGATAGGAAAATGAATTAATCAGGCAGCAGCAGTATTACCTTAATAGAATTTAGTTAGGGAGACTGGAGGGGCCATGAAAGATGTTTGATGGCTCACTGGCTTGAGAAGCATAGATTCAGAAGGTGTATCACTTCTTGTCATTCACTGACGCTCAGTCAAGGCTGTGAATGACCAAAATCATGTCCACATGTTGACAGCTTGATAAACTGTGAGAAATGAGTTAATGACGTGGGGTTCTCCAGCAGATAATATTGAAAAAGGTTTTAACTCGAACTTGCAGCTATGGATATGTAGGGAATAAAGCAGCACTGAACAGCACTACATTCCACCCAGACATTATAATCTACCTAATTACTTTTTTAAATAATTGAAAAGATCAGTACAAGTGGTAGTAAGCAATGTACTGAATTGCAAATTAAGCATAGAATGGAAACATTTATTGAGCAGAAGGGTAAAAGAGTGATAATAAGCTCCCTTGTCACTCTACTTCACTCCCCTTTAATGTGTCTCTTACTCAGAATGGTAAATAAGGAGAAACTGTTTTATCTCCAAAACCTGAAACTGGAAACTTAAGTAGATTGATTTATTTTTCAAACTGAAAGAATGAATGATTTTACAATCAAAAGAACATTGAGATGAAACAATAATTTTAAAATCCCTCAGCATCCCACTTCCTCTCTCGTTGCCTGTCACCTCCTTTTGGTTCCTCCCTGTCCCACACCTTCCTGTCTCTGACTCTGCCCTCTCCTGACCTTCAGAGTCCCTCTGGAAGCTCGTGGCTGATTTCAACAGAAGTTGACAAGAGGGGACATGTCTTGGATCCTTAAAAGTTTTGATGATAATGTGAAGCTGGATGGAAGGAAGAGCCCAGTAATAATGCATCCAGTGTGAGAAAAGCTCCAGCCCTTTTTAGACATCTGAGTGTCCCCCTGGGAGCTCAGCCTGGAGCTGAGCTGAGCTGAGCTGAGGCTCTCTTAGTTCCCTGCTTATGGAGATGATTATGCCCTTTTCACCTGCTGTCCAGGCTTTAACTCTCCTTTCCTACTTCAGTGAATTTTCTTTTTTCCTCTGTTCTCTGTACAGTCTGAACTAAAGTTGTCTTTCATCAAACAGGAACGAAAATGTAAGTGTTGGACAAACAGAAATTAGAGCAGTCAAAAATCAGACATTGGCAGCTCAGAAGGGTCAGGAAGGTGATTCAGAAGCAGCTGAAATATTCCAGCACTGAAATATTCCAGCATTGAGACAATCAGGAACTGAAAAGAGTTTGGTACAAAATGATCCAGTGCACATAGGAAGGAATGGCTGTGGTTCTGTCAGTTCCTTAAAGTTTGAAGTAAATGTAATAATGGGCTAAAATGTCTCAACTTTGTCATTTTACATCCATTGGTAGAGCTTCCTGTGACCACAGTGAGCACAAATGTGTTTTCTTGCAACCATTTTTTTGTATCTCCCCATCTGTGACTAAATTAAGCTTAAAAAATCCATTTGCCACACAGATGTATTGGTAATTAGTGGTAAAACAGTTCTTCAAACTTAAAAGAGTTGAAATTTAAGTTTAAAAAGATGATGTAGCATTTGCTATACTAGAACTTCTAGAAGGAATAAATGGCTGGAAATTAAATTGTTGCTTTGGATGATGTGGTAAATCTCAGTATTATACTCATTGATATCGAAGATTCCTTAAACTGAGCAAATTGTAAAGATTTACTTTTCTCCTAGAGGGACTGGATTATGTTTGTCTGCTATTTGGAGCTGGGAAACGCTGAACAGTTTCAGGCATAAGCAGAGAGAAGGGATTTTGTGGATGAGTTTGCAAGCTCTTCTGTCTTTCCTGGACTCAGTGGAGCTGCAGGAACACAATTCTTTGCAGTGCTGAGAGCTTTGAGAGCAGCTTAGGATCCAGTCAGCTTTATGTATCTGCATTAAGTTTCTTCTGATAGAGGATACAATGTAGAAATCTTGTGGTAAAAAGAATTAAGTTAATTTGTTTTGGAAGCCTGGCTAAAGAAGCTGGATGTTATTAATAAAACAGTCTTTAGAATTCTAATTGAATTTATGGGATAGAACAAAAAGAAATTCCACTTACAGATTCTTGACTAGTTTTTCCTTGGCTACTCAAAGAAAAAGAAAAGGAAAATAATTTTTTTAGAGGAGTCCACTGTTTCCACTGAGCTAGAACTGGATCAGTCTCCTGACAGTATTGATGGCAGATGACTGAATTTGGTTCATTCAAATGGATGCAATGTAGTCTCTATTTTGGTAATAATGAACAAAGTCTGACACACTGATGGGCATCTTAGCTTTATTAAAATTATGAGATTATTGTCAAATAGAATTAGGTCTGCTGCTGAGTTTTACAATTTTTCTGCCCACTTTTTTGCTAGGTATGGGACTGTTAGAACAGTTTTTGGCTTTAGCTTTTACTACAAATGGGTTCTCACATTTTATGATATAATTCCATTTGTAGGCATATAAAACTTGACTATATCTTTAAGATTGGGAGAAACACAATTTTTGGGTTTTTAATAGCATTTTCTGGCATAACAGTGTTTTTTTTCAGTTCATTTATTTATAGAATCATAATAATCAAATGGGAAATCCGAAGTGGAAAACCTTGGAGTAAATCTTCATTACTAATTTTCTGTAGGCCAAAGAACAAACACATCAGTTGACAACTAATAGACTGAAACTACAATTCTCAAACAATCCATGCACAGTTTAAAGACATTACTTTTGGAGGACTTGTGGGTGTTTGGCACCTTTTAGGCTTGTAATGAAAGATAAGAAGGTTGGAGTTTGTTCATCACAGATATGATGACATCACTTTTCTCAGTGCCAGAGGTGACGTTCTGTACCTGAAGAGCAGCACCTTGCACTGCACAAACAAGTGAGGAGAACTTTCCTTGTACAGAAAATCCTGTCAGTGTTAGTGACATCAGGATTACCTCCTTGATATTTCATAGATGTTGGTAATATAAAATATGCAAACTAATTTTTCCTCCATCTCAGTTTGAATGCTTGGTGGGTTCATGCTTCACTAATCTGCTCCATCCCAGACGTACACTCCAAATATCATACCTGCAAACTTCATGTCCTCCCATTCCTTGGATGTTTTCTTTTAAAGATTTAAGATTAGAGAGTTAGCTGGTGCTGTGGGGATGGAGAAAAATGTTTTTTTGATATTCAAACATCTTTTCCCAGTGCAGCTGATGAAAGCTTTTTCAGAATCAGTTCTTTCTGCAAACTGCTTTCCTGTGAGCCTCACCTAATTCAGAGTGAGAAAGGACTAGAAATCTCTGACCCAGGAGTTTGCTAACTATGCTTTCATCTGGTTCTTTTTGCACAAAAATAGCCCAGGAAGAAGTTATCTTTATAAAGATCTTTAAATCTGAACACTGAATATTGAAAGTTGCCCATGCTGTAGGTGTTGCTTCTTTTTGGCATCATCAGAAACCATTGGAAAGAAAATGTTTGTCCATCTTTCGGGATTTTTGACCCAGTTAAAAATCTGGGTTTTTAAGGTCGATGTGAAGAGCTAGAATGAGCCTGGGTAGTGCAGAGAGCAGAGTGGTGTTTCACTGAGATTTTATTTCTGTTGGTAAATGGTGACAAGGCAAATGCAGACAAGAAAGAAGAAGTCAAAGGCAGACACCTTTCCCTTGGCTTGTGCCCTGAAAGGCAAGGTGTTGGATGGAAAGAGGGGTTGCATCAGAAGTGGGACTTTGAGGAAGATCTGAAGATGATTCTGTGTTCTCAGGAGAGAGAAGCCAAAACTTAAACTTTCTGCTGGAGCTTTGCTTGAAAATCTAGTATGTAATTTCACATCTGGTTTACATCACTTTGCTGGGTTTTTAGTAAATAATGCTGCAATCTTAGAAATGCATTCATCATTCTCTTGTTCTCATAAATCCTTCACTCAGTCAATACAGTGGGCTGGGAACACAGAACCATGGAATTGGGTTGGAAAAGACCTTAAAACTTATACAGTTCCAACCCCTGCCATGCACAGGGACACCTTCCACTATCCCAGGTTCCTTCCTGGCATCAATGGTCTTCCCTCCAATAAAACACCAGCTCAATTCTGTGAGTGTGCTTTGTTAGCTCAAGTCTTCCTTCCAATATTCTAATCCAGTTTGGAATCTCTATATGGGACAAGAGTGGGGAATGGTGCTGGCTCCTGCATTCCCCTCCTGTAAAATTATATTGTGCATAGTGGAAAAACAGGGATATATTTATTTAATATGCTTTTCTCTGCTGGCAAAATATGCCTCAATATGTAAACAGGACTCTTGAGGGCATAGCATCATATCTACAAATATTTATTCAACCTTAAAATTCTTTTTTTTCTTCCTAAAGCCTTTTCCAAAATACATTATCATCTTCAGTAAAGTGTTCTGATGAGCTGTCAGTAAAAAGCTGGTTTATGATGCTTACCTTTCCACCCATTTATTCTAAATAAATTATGCTGCTTTTACTGATAGTATGAATTTATTCAGAAGTGATCACTGAAGAGTGAGACTTAGTAAATATTTCTTTTTCCCTGAAAATGCTTGTCTGACCCTTGTCATTTATTCAACTATTGATTCTGTCTTTTCTTTTGTTATCTGTATGTATTATTCACACAGTTACTAAGTCTCTGCCTGTACGTTAAAATTATTCATAATTAAACTCTAGAGAGTTGATGAAACTAAAGATGCCTAAATAGATGTGGTTTTCCCCAGTTAATATTTCCATCCAGATTGACAGGGATAAGATTTCTGCCAGGATGCTGATTACAGGCAGAAACAAGCTCAGAGAAAAAGACCCTTTGGAAGGTACCACAGTGTCAGCTGGGAAGTCAGTTTAAGTTACACTTTTTAAAGATTTGAAACTACTGAACTAAGCATTCTCCAGAGACTGACTGGGCTTGTTCAGAAATCTTTTGGAGTGCTAAGCTGTGCTGAGAACACAGAAAACATAAACTGACCTTAAAAATGGCTGGAATATAAACTGGACCCTTTTGTTGTCAATGGGACAGTGGGAACAGGGCAGTTGTTGAGAAATGGTATTTATGACTGAGAAACACATATTTGGGAAGGACTGGGGATGTTTTCCTGTGCCTGAGGTCTCTCCTGCCTGCTGGCTTTGCCTATAGGCAGGCAATGCTTTATCTTGCATCCTCATAGCTTTAACATTTCTTCCAAATCTTGGACCCCCTGCTAGACAGACCTGTTTAAAACAGAGCCTTTAGCAGGCAATGCTGTGTGCATCCTGTGCTCTTACCACAGCATGAGTTGTCTTTGTCTGGGGTTAAAAGCCCTAAAGAATTTTTTGTTGAATGCCCAACTCCCATTCTTTACTACAAATTGCTTCATATCACAGTCCTCAGAGCACAGTTCTGCATGTCACCATTGCAGTGCTGCTGTGTGTTTGCAGCAAGTGCAGCTTTCACCTCTGGTATTGTCCTGGGGACACGGTGTGAAAATGGAGATGTGATTAATTAAGCTGTGAGAGGTGAGGCAATTCTTTCTGATCATACATGTCCTTCTCTGCACTCAAGTCATGTGCTGTCTAAAACCTTAGTCAGATGTGCAGTATAAAGATTGGACATGGAAGCCAGGTGGGACTGGAAATGTGCAGTTTGCCTTCACCCAGGACTTCAGGATGGCTCGAACACGTCCGAGAGAGACCAAGCTGATGGCACGTCACTGCCTGAATCCTCCTCCAGCAGATACTTGTAATTTTATTAACCATTTTCCCCCAGCTGTAAATACCATCATTGTCAGAACAGCTGGAAGTGTGAAGAGTAGCAGAGAAAGCATCCTATCTTCTGGAGTCTGAACAGAAAAGCTGTTACTTTGAAACTCTGGAGAATACAGGCTTGTGTTGTATAACAGGATTACTCTGCATTAACTGAAGTGGAGACACCACTCCGCAGCAGCACTCTGCAGAACAAATAAAACATCATAAAAATAAACTGCCTAAAGTTCTTGCAAGAGAGAAGCTTTAAGATAAAAAAGAGTAGTAATATAGAGGAAAAATTTACTGGTCAACTGCATCCTTTTCCTTATTGAGAGTTGTCTCAGTGTGCTTTGACAGCAGATTTAAACAGAAAAATTACATTGCTGGATAAAATATGATCTTGGCTCAAGGGAGCAAGCACAATATACTTACAGCAGGATACAGTCTTGTCTCACAAAACTTAGTGTAAAAAAAAATTAGCAATCAGTGTTGATTACAGCAATAATGCACGTGTCCCTTCCAGCTCCATACTTCTGTGTTGTCATCTTGCACATATAATTTGTTCCTAGACAAACCATTTCTTCCTCACCAGCAGCTTTCAGTTTCCTGAAAGTTTACAACAAAAATGTTTTCTTGCATGAATGAGTAAGGATTTCTCATGTGGGATTCCAGCTGCTTTGAAAATAGATTTCCTTGTGCTGGTAGGTCTTGTACCACTGATGGCTGTGCTGCCATGGGGGTTTATTCTGCTCTTTACCTCTTCTTTTTTAAATGCAGTCCAAACCTAGAGCACATGGAGATTCTCTTTCTGAGGCTTAACTGCCACAGGAATAGCTGTAGTGGTGACTCAGTCATTCTTCTGGCACAGCTGATAAGAAACTCCAGTGATATTAAACAGTTCCTCTGATAGTGACTGTGATGAGGAGAGAAAGAAGAGACCAAACACAGTCCTTAGGGTTTTGTTGACTGATTAAGCCAGAACACCACAGGACATGACTATAAGGAGCATTGGAAATATAAGTGAAAAGAATTCACTTTTGAAAAAATAATTTGGGTACATGCATAGTAATGAGGTCTCAAAGATTGATATTAATGCCAGTATAAGGGAGGGCAGTAATCAGGGCTTTTAAAATATGAGTTCCATGCTCAGGACTGGGATGTGAAGAATGGCCAGGAGTGGCAAGACAGTGGCTCAGGGTCGTGCTGAGATCATGCACAGTGCAGCCAGTGATGCTGCACAGGTGGAAGCAAGCAGGGCTCTGGTATCAGTCTTTATTGCTAGGGAGGATAAAAAAGAGGCAGGAAAACAGCTCAGCTTCATGTTCAGTTTAATTTTTGAGCTTTGCTATTTATGATCATATCTCTTTTCCATTCCAAACAACAATTGTCATCGACGTGGGGTTGACAGATTTATGTTTGGTTTGCAGGGTTGACAGATTGATTTGCTATATCTTGTAGCATCCTTTTCTAGATTAGAATACCATTTTATATAAAAATAATGAGTTTATAATTATATAACATAAACAGAATAAGGATGAAGGGTCCATTGGGTTTCATTACTTCAAAGTGCTGCAATGCTTGCACATTATAGACAAAATTTTACCACTAAAAACAATTCACATGAGACATTAGCAGGCAGGAATACAAAGTAGCTAAATGCTCTTAGACAAAGGTATGTTTGTTTTGGAGGCTTAAACTTCCTTGACACTGAAAAGAATTTGGCATCCTTTTTGAAGAGGTGCTTTTAGTACATGACACTTTAATAGAATACCTCAGTGAGTTATTAAATTAACAAAGACAACACTAAATTATTGATGTTCTTTCCCTCCTCCTTTTCTCTTCTGTCCTTCTGCCTGAACTTACCCTGTATATTCACTTTTAGGAAATAAACATCCAATCTGTCTCGCAGAGGGGCTCTATGCCCATCGGTGAAACAGATTTTGAATAAAAAAAGTGCAGATATTGAGGTTGCCAAGTTGTCCATCTTAGGCTGGAACTGTGTAAAAAGAACCTGTGATAAATCCCTGCTCTGTTGTGGGCCAGTGCTGGAGCCAAATCTGTTGCTTGTGCTATTGTCTCCAGGGTCACAAATGATCCCGAGGGGCAAAAAGTGGGGATAACATCAACTCCTTTTGTAGGTGTCAAAGGTGGTCTGCAGTGATTGATAATCCAGTGTATTGAAAGTTTTTAATTCAGGCTAACCTCTAGAAGCTGTTATTGTTATTTATTCTAGAATTATATTATACAGTGCCAGAAAATTTGAAAACACCTCAGTAGATCTCTCAGATTCATAAACTATCATCACTTCTTAGTAGCGTTCCTCCACTATTATAAAATAATTCTGTGCAAGAGCTAAGCCATGTGGTGGAATCTAGTAAGTCTTTGATGTCTGTGAACTCAGCAAGAGCTTTTAGTCTATGCCAGAAGGTGAACAGTCTTAACACTTGTGGGAGGTGATGTGTAAAAATAAATAAAAGCACATTTTTTTCCATATGAAGCTGCCTTACTGTAGTAGCTTTCAAAGTGAGCTGCTTTTCAGTGCTGCTTATGCTGTTTTCCCAAACGTGTTCTCAAATTGGATGACTTTGTATCTCACATCAAAATACCACATTCCAATGGCATAACTCATCAGTGAGAGCTGTTTTTGCAGGTTAGGTACGAAAGGGGCTTTTTAAGTAGACAGAGCTGGTGTCAAAAGTCATCTCACATTGGTCTGATGTGTAGAGAAAAAATTGGTTTGCCTGAAACATCTGGAAGTTTTCCCCCCTTTTATGTTTTTTTTTGTTGTTTGGAGGTTTAGGTTTTTTTAACCTAATTATTTGTGGATTTGTTTTACTAGTTGGAATTGGAAATTGTGCAGTGACCATTAGGACTTTGGATGCTCTTCTTCAAGGCATCTCAGCCTCCCACTCATACGGGATTGCTTATTTAAGCGTCACCTTTTTTATTTTAAAGAACTTAGATCTTGAGAAGCTGGTCTAGTTTCTGAAATGGAATTTTGATTAAATGGCCATATAAATTATTGAATTTTATGATATGGAGCTATCAGAGATGATTTTAAGAGAAAGAAGAGGTTCCCCACTTGAGGTTCTCCTGGATCTGGGTGTGAGTGCTGGGAGGCTTCAGCCACTGCAGTCTTGTGTCTGAGTATTCTGGGTTTGTAGAGTGTGGGGATGTGTTTAAGAAGAAAAATCAATGTTTTTTTGAATTAAAATTAAAAATGAGAAGGGTATCATCTCTGAGTCTAAGATGTGCTTGAAATATCTGAAGTTTATGCAGCTGATTTGTTCATTCACAGTGCACAGAACTGTACCTTTGATAAGCAGACACTTTGATACCAAAAGTTTCAAATATTCATTCGTAGGCTGGACAAGGGTTTTGATTTTAATTGAGCTGCAGTAAGGATGCAGAACATAACCCCTTATTTCTCATGTGTGATACAACCCTCTCTGATCATATTTGTTTAATATTCTGATCGTACAAAGTGTTAAATGGTCTTGACTTCGTTTAAAGTCAGGAATTGTAGCATCTGTCTTTAATTACTTGACAGCATTTTCAGAGTTTTTGTCAGAGTCTGCCTTAAAGGACTGACAGTTTCCAAGCAGGTTTGGACTCCTTTGCCATATCTCCTTTAGCAAGCCACGTTCTTCCCTTGCACCTTGACGTAGGAGATTGATTTTGCAGCCCTGCCAGCAGCTGCCAGGGCTGTGTGTCCTGCACATCTCCCAGGCTGGGAATGGCTGTGCTGAGCTGGGCCGTGGGTCTGGAGAAATTCTCATTCTGAAGCCAAAGGATTCTCGAGGAACCCTGGCAGCAATTTAGGGATGTTCATGTGCTGTGCCTCAGGCAAACACTGATTAATGGAATGGCCCCGGCCCTGAATCTGCTGAGGGAGGCTGTTTGTGGCAGATACATTGTGTGTTTGGGCATTAATTGTCTGCAGTAACCAGAAAGTTCCTGATACTTCTGTAATTATAGATATGTATTATATTGTAAATGCCAGAAAAGCCAGAACACGTTCAGTTCTTTCCATATGGAACAGGGTGGGACATGGAGGAAATGATGCCTTTATCCCTAATTTCCCAGCCCTGCCCTCTAGTGTAAATACACATTATCCTATAATGTGTATTTAATACTATAT
>VZTT01049001.1:125384-137915 GCA_013400855.1 Buphagus erythrorhynchus
TAAAAATATATATATATTAAAAAATCACATACTATATACACTATAATACACCATTACATTATATTTATCTGTATTCCCAGGGTAAGGTGAGTCTGACCAGTTAACTCTGGAGTCAAGCAGCAGTATCTGCTTTTCAGAACCCAGACAGGCTTTTGGGGCTTCCTGGCAAGATTGCTGTGCCACAGTTGCTTTCCAAACAACTGTAAAAGAAACAAAATAAATGTTAGAAGAGCACAGGAAGCTTGACTTACTGCAATTCATTACTTGTAAGCAAATGAAATTTAAAATCATAAGCTAAAAGGCCTAGCAACTGAGGGAACTGTGATATAGGATTTATTCTGACTAACTCTGCATCTCTAAGAAGTAGTTCCTAAATTTGCAGCAGTCTGAGCAGTTCCAGAGGCAGAATGAACTGATTCAGCAGCCAGCTCAATCCTGCATTTAAACTGAAGGGGGAATTTACTTGCAGTTATTGGTGAAATTAGGAGGAGCTGTACAATGCACACTTTCTGAAGTGCCTAATTAGAAAAGGGGAAGGGGACATGTCTTGATTTTGTGACAGCAATAATATTTTGGCTTGTCTGTAAGCCCAGCTCTGTGTTTGCCTTTCATCTGCATGCTCTGATCGGTATCTGTGAGCCAGAGCAGTTACTGCAGAAATCCCCTCTCATGCCTGATATTTCTGCTTCCAGCCTGCAAGTTGAATTCCTCCCAGCACCTTTAATAACTGTATCTCAGTGGCTGCATGTGGGTATGGGTGGGCTTTGCCTCTGTCCTTACAGATTTGGGACTTTTCCTTTGCAGGTCACCTTGCACAGCATCTCTAATTTGTAGTTCCTTGATTTTAAAGTTCTGTTTAAATCCTCATTAGTTAATTCTCCAATCCAATATTCCATTTTTATTTCTTTTTTTGTCAAGGGATTAGATCAATCTATGCAATCATATGTAGACTGCATATAGATCCATATTGCTGTCAGCTTATGTGCATAAAAGGTGGCAAAAAAGGCCCAAAACATGAATCACTGTGATTTTGAGAGTAATCATGACTTTGTCAGATGCTAAATTCAGATTCATAATTCAGGAAGCAAACGCTTTTCCTTAAGAGAAAAAAGGAAAAAAAAGATACTTTCCCCCCCTCTATTATTGTTCCAAAATAAGTTTTCAATAATTTTTTATATCATGCTTAGGTAAGTTTTCCTTGTAATATTTCATAGATTAATTCCCTTCCCATGTAAAATTCCCAATGATGGCCCTTTTATGCATTGGTGAAGGAATTGTTTCAGGAGACATGCAAGAGTGCTTTGACTTTAACTGAAATCAGTATTTTTAATCAGGAGTTGTAGGGGGCTTTTTTGAGAAAAAGTTTGCAAAAGTGTATTTTTGTTTAGACAGGGCTTTGCTTCCATGAAACAGAATAACTTGGGCAGTATTGCACATTGTTGGCTGTGGATGGAGCTGCTAATTTACCTGGAGATTTCTAATAACTCCACCCTACTGTTGTATTTCTTCAGGCTAGAATGTACTGCAAAACCTGAGAACTGCAGTACCAGATCTAAATTTAAACTTATCTAATGCAACCTGTTTTCCCTCTGCCTAATTTATGTGTGTGACTTAAAAATATCTCCCCATTTGCCCCTGCCAATGCTGCATTTTTTTAATTCCAAGTCAAACCAGCCCATGGGGGTTTATAGTCATAATGCTTTGTTTGGATGTTGGCGCTAAAAATAAATTTAAAAGGGGAACAATAAAGCAGTGGCACTGACTGTATTAAACTGAGTAATTTTAAAGAATGAATGCATAAGAAAGCTACTTATTCAAGGCCTTCCAGAAAATGAACTATTCAAATTTATTTCCCACTATAAGGATCTTTGAGCAGTATCTTCTCAGCAGCTCAATTGCAAACACCAGAAAGGGAATTGGAATCCTTCCACTTATGAAAACTAAGGATGTTCTTATCACACAAGATGCTTTCTGTGAAATGCAATGTTTACCATCCATCATTTGAATTTTTCTAATCTGTGAACTATTTCATTGAAATTAAAAAAAAACCCAATATTCAAGCAAATCCTTAATTTTTTAAAGCTCCAGAAGGACACAGTGAGCAGCCTCTGTTATGGCCATGCCTCAGTGCTGTTCAATAAAACCAAACTGCCATGAGAGCAGGAAACCCAGAGCTCCCCCAGACCCAGCTCCAATATCAGCAGTATCTAAAGCTCTGGAAGTTTTACAGGTTCTCAACTGAGTTATCTCAGGTGTACATTCACATTCTGGCCCCTTGCTGCATGGAGTTGGAATTCCTTAATTGGTTCATTGTCTCCATAAAGAGAGCAGCTAATGAAGATTTTCTTATCTCGTGGAGCCAGTGCTTTTGCAAAACAAGGATCCCAGTTTGGTCTGTCCTGATGCTTTGAAGTTCTGGGTGGTGCTGGTGCTGCAGAGTGACAAATGGGATATTTGAGGTGACTACGGATCTTTTCCATTAGAGTTGGAGGCATAAAAGAGGCTGGGATGAAGCAACAAGTTGGAACTGTTAGTTTGAAAACTGAGAGGGAAGGAGACAAATCAAATTTATGGCTTGGCTGAAAAAAAAAATAGTTTTTCTGTATTTTTAATCAAATGGATTTCATATCAGTACACTGCATAATCTAAGAATTAGTTCTCCCTTTTTACATCTACTTCCTGGAAACCCCTGATAACAGAGATATTTTTAGAGCACTACCTTCTCGAATTAGCAGATTTTTTAGAGTTCTGAAATTACATTTTGCAATTTGCTTAGCTATGAGAAAGATTTTACAGAAACAAACAGTGAAGATAAATCATTGAAAGTGAAATATTCTACAGTTACCTAATGTAGGAAAGGTAATGATGCCATTATTTTGTCAAAGGTGTGATTAGGAAAATCCCTTTTCCATTATATTTCCTTTTTCATTTGCAAACTTACTTACAAGGGTAGGGTGTATGTGCTCATAATTGCACAAATATCTAATACAATTTTTGTTCTTCTTCAGGTAATTCTTAAATCCATTAAACTTTTATGACTGGTACACACACTGTGCCAGGTAATACATATTTATGAGCAGTACATACAGCACCAAGTAATATGCAAAATGTTCCATAATTATCTACAAGCCTTTAAATATCAAGTGGTAGAAGGCCATGGAACAGGCCAACCTTGCATACTACAAATACTACTGATGGAAAATGTTAAAACATTCATTGCTTCGCAAAAACAAAACAAAAATGCCACTTCTGTGACCCCAGACACCAGAGCTGACTGGGAAATGGAGAGACTTTGCAAATAAGATTGTGTTCAACATCCTTTTTCTTAACACAAAAGAATTCCCATTCTTGGCCCCAGAGCACTTGGAACTTGCTTGAAGAAATAGCACAAACAACTAGGCTTGTGTAAATGGCCTCTTTATATGCATTTAGTTACTTTAAGTAGTTAATTCTACTGAAGGATGTCCTGAGTGTGGAATTTGTATCAATATTCAGTGTGTGACATATCAGGTCTTCTGAGGGGGCTGTGTTGCTTCTCTGCTGCTGTTCTTTTCTGCCCAGAACTACATTTGTCAATGTTTTAATGGTTTGCATGACTCTGAAGGAGGACATCAGGTGGCTTTTTGTAGTTTGAGAACAAGAAATGGATGGTCAAGAGACCCCAGGCAACGCTAAGGAGCACATTGCTACATGGATCCTGTTGAGTTGTACCATAGCCACTGAAAACAAGCAAAAGTTCTCTTCATATCTCTCTGCCTTCACCTCTGTCTCTCCATTCCTCATTTTGTAGAGCAGGGAAAGATAAAGTCTGGCTTCCAGACGTGGGGCTGGGTGTGTTCTGAGCTGCTGGGTCTCCCAGGACACACAGAAACCTCTCCCTGGTTCTCCTCCATCCCCTCTGTCCTGATCCGGAGTTACGAAGCATGGAATAAGGAAATCTATTTTTATCAGCTGCTCTAGCAAGAATCTAAATTACTTCCTCAGGAGCTCCCAGAGCCTGAGATTTACCTTGGGACTTGTGTTGGATGGCTGGAGTCCTCCAGATGGAGAACTGGGAGCAGCTGCAGCACAGAGCAAGCAGCAAATGCTCAGGGCTGGATTGCCATGGAGGCTTGGGAAGCATTATCAAACATCATCGCCCTTGAGGTCCCCTTCCAGCCTGGGAGCCTGTGGTTCTGTGATTTAGCTTCAGTTTTAAAAAGTGAGGCATGCATTGAGGGGCTTAATTTAGTTCACATTAATTTTCTTTTTAACTCAATATCCTTCCAAGGCCACAAACCATATCCTGGGGATCAGAAGTGCTCCCTGGCTAGCTGGAATGATAGAGCAGGCGGTGTTGCTGAGGTAATAAATTGGAAATAAGTAATAATAAAAAACATGAGAACATCACGGTGCTTTTGAAAACAAGCAATATTTCATCTTTATTACATATATAACCATCCCTCGTACTTGATGTCATAGCTTAAATATCTCTTAATCAATTGGACAGGTGATCTTTATCTAGGTTACCTGGAGAACCCACAGAATTATTTTGGAATGGTTGGCAGTTATCCTGGGGAATGAATGCAGGATGTGAGCCTGGGATGCAAAATACCAAGAAATGTCATGCCTGTTTTTAGGAAGGGGAAAAAAGAAATATGGAAATTAAATGTCAGTCAGCTCACCTCTCATTCCTGGAAAAATGTAATAAGCAACCAAAGGAACTAATTGTAATCTCCTAAACAAAAAAAAAGAAAGGTCATTTAACAACAAGTAGATATTTATATGCGTCAGAAATGGGTTGTGCTGGACCCCCCTGTGGTTGGTAGGGACAGGTGGAACAGCAGATGTCACACATCTGAATTTCAACAGGGCTTTCAGTACTGCACTGTGAGTTGTAAGAAGGTCTGGTCTGCCAGAAGTTACCAGAAAAGAGATGGAAAACAGGGAAATTGTACTTTGAGAAGAGTTAGCAGCAGCAGTTCAGTGCTGGGTGATTTGCACAATCCCCATCCTGACAGGATGAACCACCCAGCACTTCTGGAAGCTGTTTCTTCTGCTTTCATTTGCAGTGATTAAAAGGTAGCTGTTTGGAAAAAGTCAAATTTTGAGCCAAGCCATTAGCAATCTTACAACAGCCCAGAATGCTGACCCCCCAAAAAATCAATAAGCTTTTTTAAAAGTCAGTCCTTTCCAGTATAAAAACCCAGACACTTCAAGTTGTGCTCTCCATTCAGGTAAAGGTGGAACGTGCAAAATGCTATAAATGCATTGCCAGTATTTACTATACTAAAGCCTCAATGCATGCCAGAAAAATCTGGTAATTTTTCACTTATATAACTGAAAATTGTATGTCTGGCCCTGTTATACTGCATTACATACTAAAACCTGAATTCTTTTCATGGTTCCTGGGTGCATGGTTTCTAGAGAGGCAGTTTAGTAGAAACTCCTGTGCTTTATGCTCTGTTGCCACTTGGTGAATCTTCCTTCCTGCTGCTCCTGACTGCAGAAATACATCTTTGGCTTGTTACTAGGAAGAATTTTTGCGTGTGTCTGAAGATTTTCAGACTCCTTAGAGACCTGCTGCTACTTTTGATGGGAAGTTCTTGCAGATGACAAGACAGAGCAGCTGCAGTTGACCACTCACAGGTTACATTTTGTTTTCTTGAGGTCAAGAAGGTGGAGTATTGTTCCAAAAACTACTGAAAATTGGTGTGCAGTGGCTGTAAACACACAGGTTCCAAAGCTTTGAGATTTAAATTTGCAGAAGACTCACAGAGTGTTGTCCATCTCTTCAACGGCAGACCCTTAGGAAAAAAATTATGTGTAATTTTTTCTTAATACATGAAAAATACCTGTATTTTAAAGACATGAAAGGACTCTGAGTAAGCATATAATCATTAAATATTCACAGTGTACAAGGTTCAATGTGCACAACATTGAATACACCAAAGAATAATGCCATAATTATAGCTCCTATAATAATTATGTTTTATTGTGGCTTCCTTACTTTTTATCCCACAGTTGGCATAAGCTTTTAAGCAGATGCCTTGGGTTTGCCCTTTGCAGCTTATAGGCAGATCACTGCTGTGTTGAATCTGCAGTCAGTCAGCTATTCAGCAATCTCATTTTTCTTTTAGTGTTTTGGCAGAGATGAAAAGCAAAGTTTTTAACCTTCCACTTTCCTGCTATTTATTTGACTATTGGAAGCCAACTTTAAAGCTTAAATAGGAGCACAGGCGTATCCTCACAGCAACACATTACTTTTCTCCCTGGAGTTCTTGAAGCAACTGACTGGAGAAGGAAGTGCAGGCAGTGTGAAGACACAAATGAAGGACTAGAGTAAAATGGAATTTGAGTGGTGTCTTTTTTAATTAACAATGGCTTAAACTCTGCAGCACAGGCCTTCCAACAGTAACTTGCCTGTAGATAGATATGTTACAGATTTCCTATTATAGACAGAATTTCTATAGCTATATCCTGTAGAATATAGAGTATCTGTAGATGTATTCTATAAATATAATCTGTAGCATATTACAGTCTCTCTCTCTATACTTCTGTATATTCCTTCTATAGGTATGGAATATACAGAGGTATTTTCATTATCACAGAATCACCAGGTTGGAAGAGACCTTCAAGATCATCAAGTCCAAGCCATGCCCTAACACCTCAACTCAACCATGGCACCAAGTGCCACATCCAGTCTTTATTTATAAACACACCCAGGAATGGTGACTCCACCACCCCCTCAGGCAGACAATTCCAGTACTTTATCACTCTTTCTATAAAAAACCTTTTCCTAATATCCAACCTGTGTTTCTCTTGGCACAGCTTAAGACTGTGTCCTCTGGTTCTGTCAGCTGCTACTTGGAGAAAGAGACCGACCCCACCTGCCTACAGCCACCTTTTCAGGGAGTTGTGCAAAGTGAAAAAGTCATCTCTGAGTCTCCTTCTTTCTGTATATATGTATACAGAATTTATACCCTGGAATCAGAAGTTTGAACCTATAGCCAGGCACAAAAAAAGTCATGTAAATGTGGATTTTGGTTCGGGATCTTTCTGCTCTGAGGTGCTGGGAGCACTGGAATTCATGATGAAAATATAATTATCCACAGGACTCATTACAGAAATGGAGAAATGATTTGGGGTCTTTAAAAAGGTTCCTCCTAAAACACCTGAAGCTGGATTGTTCTGTTTGCCCACATCTGCTTCTGGTTTCTTCCTGCAAAACCTTTCAGAATCTATGGGAGAAAATTAACACCACTGAGCAGAGGGCACCTATAAAGTTCCCAAAATCTTTGTGGGAATCAGATGCTGGGTTAGAGGAAGCCCCAAAGAGGTCCCTCCCTGCAGGAAAGGGCTCAGCTGAGCTGAGTCCATCAGCTGCTGTTAGCTCCAGACGAGCTGCAAGTGCTGCCACTTGCTCAGCCAGGGGAGGTCAGGAGCCCCAGGCTCAAAAGGTTTGGCATGGCTGCTGGAGACAGGATTGAAACCACAGTTTCTGGATTTTTTAGGACACTTTGTGGTTGAAGGCAGCAAAGGCGAGAAGTGGGGCTGTGGGGTCAGTTTTAAAGGTAAAGGTTTTGCTTGATTTTATTTTATTTTGGTGATGGTGTGAAGATTTAGGGGCATAAGATGCAGCTAGTGAGAGAAAAGGCATTAATTCTGACACTCAGAGTTTGTCTCCTGAAGGTCAGTGCTGCCTGGCTGTGCAGGCTGTGCCTGTGTGGTTGCAGCCCAGGACAGTGGAGAAACTGCTGGTTTTTAAACTACACCAGTTTCCCCTGTCAGGTAATTCCAGTTGAACAAGAAACAAGCATAGTTTTGTGTTTATTGGTACGAAGTTAAATGGTTGCAGAAAATAACGAGACTAGAATTATGTGAAGAATGTCTTCTGTTTCAGCAAATTTTTATTGACCTTCCTTTTTTAAAATAAGCTCCTGGTTGAAGAAGTCCCAGGGACCTGTTTTAAATCTACATTAAATGGATGAAATATGGTTTAAAGCAATGCAGCATGGAAATGCAGAGTTTTGGGGTTCCTCATCCATCTTCACAGGTCATCTTATCATCCTTTACATTCTGGTGCTGGCTCCCAGAAGTAGGTGCACTGGCAGGTTGTGCCAGGCTTGGAATGTGGAGCAGCCTGGGCTGTGTATGCAGTGTGTGTCCCAGGCTGGAAGGGTGTGCAGCAGGAAAGGGTGATGGCTGGAAGAACAGCGTTTCAGGCAGCTCAGTAACTCTAATAAACCTCCAGCTGCTTTCTGTGGGAAAAGGAGAATTGTGTTATCTAGGAAAATGCTTTATATTAATGTTGTTCTTGCTATAGAGATTACTAACAAATAGTATTTTGATAAATCCTTGAGGCACCAGAGATGCAGCTTCTGAGTGACAATAGAAACGTAGGAAAAAAATTTCTGTACCAAAGGGTCGGATTTTGGTGAAGAGTTTTCCCCTTTTTGTCTCTGGTACTGTTAAAGTGAGACAGTCCCTCTGCTGCCTTAGAAGGAAGAACAGTGAAGTGGTGTTGGTGCTGCTTCTGCTCTTAGAGGTGACTCGTGTTCTCTGCTCAAATATTCCTTTTCAGCTGCCACTCTGCATTGAAGAGTAAAGAGAGAGGGAGGAAAAGGAACACGTTCCATTTGTGACCTTCTGGGTGAAGTCATCTAAACTGAGCAGGCTGGAATGATCTGTAGAGCAATATTGTTAGGTCTTAAAGCTCGAGTCTGGCATGGTAACAAACCCTACCCTCGTGTAGACACTACTGGCTCATTTGTGGCACTGGGGAACAGAATTTAAAGCATCGACATCAAAAACCTGGGCTGTTGAATGAGCTGAAGGAGGAACTTCAGTGCTTGAGTTGACAGAGGGATCAATCAAGAGGCAGCTCTGACACCTCTCCCGAGATGTGTCTGTGTGTTTTTGTGGGATGTGTGCCCTCTCTCCTGCTCATTCTCATACACAAGCACTCAATTAGACACGAGCCTGCCATGGCTCCCTTTTTCCCTGCAGTCTCTCTGCCTTTGCAGAGCTGAAGTGTAGGCTTGTATGGATTGAGGAACCGTGAGCCTGCATGTCTGTGGAATGTAATTCTGAATTTTAGCTTTAAGTTACAATCCCAGGGTACCTGTTTGACTTCTTTTCTGGGTTGAATATTAACTACTTGAACAATGGGCTTTTACTACCTTGAAGCAAGGAAACTCTGTGAACTTGTTTGTGCCCTTTGCATGACGATCCTTATCAAGAAATGAGACTTAAGTACTTCAAACCTGCAAGAGGCTGTATTTCTGTTTCTTTATTATTATTAATTTAGCAGGACTTGTTGCATATGGTCATTTTTCTGATTGATGTGCATGGTTGAGTAAGGGCTTCAGGATAACCAAATACATATTTTATCTCTTAATTATTTGGTTAAGAATATATGGGAGAAAACTGGACATTTATCTCCCCATCCTGCATGAATTGTTTCTTATCTCCTGTTAGTTACCTCTGCTTTCAAGATTTCATTCTGAGGCTTGTGTATTGTTGTTATTGGCCTCATGAATCTGGCTAATTTTTCCCTTTTTTTACCATATATTCATCTTAGGAGATAAGAGGTTAATTTTCCTATTTCCTTTAGCAAGGTAGCCTGCAGGGTTTATTTGGGCATTGTTTCTATTTTCCATCTTTCGAGTTCGGTAACAACAGGATTAAAAACTTGGAAGTTAAAAACATAGACGTCTGTCTAATTAAAGAAATTGGCTGTTGGGGCCGTATTTTTCTTTCTCATTAGCATTCTGTTCATTCTGTTTTCTTTCCCTATCTCCCTGTTCCCTACACACTCAGCTTGTAATAAAAGTTGGTTCTTGAATGTAAAGAGCATGTTAATGCAACTGGGAAAAACATGTACAGGAAGGAATTGGATCTAACCTGGGTAAGATAGAATGGAATGTTCCAGAGTTTATCTTTACAGTAATAATCAAAGACTCCTTTCAATGCTTATAAGGATTATTTAAGAAGAAAATTAAGTAAATGTATTTATTTGTTTGTTTCCAACAGAAAAACAATCTCCTATTTTAAGTTTATACCCCTGCAGCCAAGTGATAAGGGCATTTTAATGTTTTCCTGCATCTCTCTTTCCATTTTTATGTGTGGCAGGATTAGGGGAGAGCTGATGCTGCTGCTGCGTAAATGTGAGCAAGCAGAGATCCTCATTACAGGGCAAAGTGGATAAAAAGAGTCAGTAACTGAAGGTGATGGAACTGTTGTGTCTACTGGCCATTAACTGGGTAATAGAAGCTCTCCTCCAGATCAGGGGAATCGCAGGGAGCAGCGTTTTGCTGCGTTGCAGGAGCAAATCCCTAAAACCTCTGCAGCAGGAATGTCTGCAAGTACAGAGATAAATACATGGAGACAGATTGCAGCAGAGACTTTGGGGGCATCCGAGGTTTTCTGTTTTGCTCCAGCTCTTATGTGGAATTACTTGCACCAGCAGGGTGTGGAGCTCTCTGCTCCCAGCCCTGGAATACGAGCTGGGCTGGCATCACTCACGCCTCTTCCCCAGGATTTGTGAGTTGTTCTGCCGTGGAACTCAGCCGAGTGTTTCTTCAGCACTGAGAATAAAAATGCTCTGCACAGCCTCTTGTACCATAAAATCAAAGAAAGCACACTGTGTCTCCTGACACTTCAGGGTTTCCTTGGCCTGCCTGGTGGGCACCGTGTTTATGGATCATGCAGCAGATGCAAACAAGGAAGGGCTGCCCCTCATTAGAGGGAAAGTGTGGTGCTTAAAGCTTCAGTATTGGGAGGGAGTTTAAGTTCTTCACTTTTTATTTTACCTCTGGGACTATTTCTAAAGTAGAAATTGCTGTCATTCCACCAGAGGACTGGCCAGATTTACTGCAGGAGCTTTGGCCTTCTGACTTCCTTAAGCTTTACAGCCAGAGCTCCAGAATGTATTTCATTGCTCTAGGGCAAGGAAATTTGTGTCATTAGACTCAGAAGTCAAATATGCAGTAAGTCATACAAAAACACCTGTGTCTTGATTTCAAGTAATTTAAAAATCAGTGGAGTTGAGAGAGTACCTATGTGCCCAGATTGGTAACATCACCCACGTTGAAAGCATAAAAATCTATATGGTCCTTTAATTGTGTGTCATTTACACTTGAGCTGGCCCCTGAAGTGTTCTTGATGAGTTGGAAACAAGGCTGCAACAGGGTTTCAAGCAGGATATACAAATGGGTCCCAAAAAAGATCTCTACTTCAGAATGTCTAAAACCTCCATTCTGGGACACTTTATTCTAAAAGATTCTGATGTTTACACTGTGGTTTCACAGATCTTGCTGTAGGTAGTGCTACTTTGCCTGGGACTGGGATCATCAAATGCTTAGTTGCAGGTATAGTTCTTTTTATCTTCTAAATTTCTTACATAAACCTTCTCATAAATTTGCTTTCCACCGTTTTAGAATTTTGTAGCTTTACTACACAACAGCTTTGTGTATGTTTGGTTCATTAATTGGAAAGAAATATTCCTCCTTTTATTTCTGAAAAATCATCCACTCGTATTTTTAGATTAGTAATATACCCCTAACTTAAAAGATAAAGTACTATTGATAGAACAATATTTTCCAGTAGTTTACTGTGCTGTTTCACACACTATTGACAGGAAATCATGGTTGGGCAGAAACCACAACAGAAAATGCTGCTCTGATGTTACAGTTTTCTTTTCATTCCATAGTTTCCAGTGTTTGGCCTCATCTGTTTGCTCAACGTTTGGTTGAATGAATCCAACATGGCTTTGACTCTGTGTCACTGCATGGCCTATCTGTGATAGAAATAAGGAGTTGCTCCTTCCCTTTAAATTTCTGCTTATTTCTTCTCTTTAGCCAGTGGTTTTTATGTTTTATTGTCACTAACTTGAAGTGCTTGGAAATGTTTGCAGTATGGACATTAAAAGGACATTAAAAAAAGTAAATCTGATTGACTGGCTTGAAGTTTCTACTGCTGAATCACTGTCAGTAATAACCAGGATTTTGTGGAGTCTGTGTGTTTGTTACTGAGTGCATCTGTACCCAGTACGAGGGGATTCTGCTGAAGGAAGTTGTGCAGTTCCATGGAATTCTGGAGTTTGGAAAGCAATGTTCACCTGCCTGGTGTGTTGAGCCCAGGAGATGTTAAAGGAGGTGAACATCAGTGCTTTGCCTGCAGTTGTAATCAAATTCCTGACAGTCAAACTGGAATGCAAGGGGAAGTAAAGTGTATTAAGATTTAGCACTGGCATGATCTTCTGCATCTTTTGAGTGCCACAGGTATTAACTAGTTAAACCTCTAGATAAATTTTTTCTGCCTAAAAGAAACACATGCATGTGCTATCCTTTTTCTCTCTTGGCAAACACAGAGACTGAAAGGCTGAATAACTCACCCAAGGCTTCATAACCCAGCCTAGGTTTATCTGCCTGCAGGGCCTGTGCTCAGTTTCTGCTGCACAGCAGCAGTGTGTGTCCTAATGGTGTGTGAGTAGAAATGACCCCACAAAATCCCTATTTTGATGTAGACAGCAAACCTGAGACACTGTAA
>VZTT01049001.1:159621-174306 GCA_013400855.1 Buphagus erythrorhynchus
CAGCACAGCAGCAGAACGGGGAGCACAAACCTCATTTGTGTGTTAATGCTGGAGGTGGTGTGTTTGTCATAAATCCTTATCCTTAACTGAGTGGTGTTCTTTAAATATTTATCAGAAGTGAATATGAATTACCTGAGTAATATTTGTGGCATAGAAGTTTCTCAGTTGCATCTTTGAATAAGAATTTTCCAAAGTAAATTTAACCTTTATGGTGAGGCATAAAGGTGTGGGATCTGTAGAAAGTTCTGTCCATGAGTGCAAACAGCAAACACCAGCCCTGCCTGTGCTGCCCACCCTTCTGCCCCCAGGGAAATGGTCGCTGGAAAAACACTGGAATACCTCTGTAATCCACCTCACTTCAGCTTCCAGTTCTGTTTGTCAGTCAGTTATTACAAAAACAAGGGGGGGAACACAGTTTTTATAGACAGTGTGTTATAAAAAACAGGATGTTTTGGGAAATATGGCAGCTTTTCAAATATAGGACAGAAGACCCTCTTTTTCTTTTTTGAAAGGGCACAATGGTGTGTTTTAAGTGGTCTCCATGTCCTCAAGGGTAGTGAGCCTATGGATAGACTGAGACAGTGGTGAGCTGGATTGAATGATCAGTTCTAGGGGAAGAGAGACATGAAAGTTGTCTAATGCTCACTCTGACCTCTGCAAATTCAGCACTGGGAAAGGGAGGGGCTTGTCCTCACAGCCAGAGTTGTTCCTTTTGATGAGCCCTTAAGAACAATGTCAGATATCTCTGCTTTTCATCCTTGATCACCAAGAGGACTTTAAAATCTCTGTTTCAGAAGGAAACCCTGGGTAGCAGTCTCTGGAAACATGCAAAGCTCACCAGAACTGCATGATAGGGAATATAAAATCTCAGTGAAAAGTGTGGATCCTGATTGAGGGAAGGAGTGCACTGAATCAGAAAAACACATCTGGCTCAGAATGCATTGGGTTGTAGATCACAGTTTTATGAGTTTGCAGAAGATGGGGACAGTTCTATTTTTTACTTTTTTTTCCCCTCAAGATTGTATCATTGCAATCCATTCAAAAATTGCAAAGTAAGCTTAAGAAGAAATAAGAATCCTCTGTAAGTCACAGCAGGTTGTATTTTAGGCAATTCTCATTTTGCCGTTTTCCTCTGAATTTGTCAAACAGTGAATTTTGAAACAACATAACCAAATTGTTTATGCAGTTAAGGATTTATGGGAATGTGATTCTCATTCACAAGGGGAGTGTGTGTGCGTTTGAATTCCTTTTTACAATATGCCACCATGATCCCGAAGTAATTCAGAGATTGATTTGTAAAACATTCTGAATCAATTAAGGCTTTAATCAGCAAGTGGCAAACTTCAGATGGCTCGTGGGCTAATTTTACCATCTCCCATCAACATGAACCTAAGCTGGAAAAAGAAAACAATTAAGAGGATGCAATTATCTGTCCTGATTACTGAATTAGAAGAGTTTGTGTTTATTCCATCGCTATGCAAAGGGAGAAATCTGCTTTGAAAAACAATTTGAGGTAGCTACTAAATTGCCAAGGGGTTGCAGGGTATAGTGTAGATATTGGCTAGGCCAGTTTTGGAAGAGGTTTGTAATCCACAGCTGTCAGACAAGTTCTGGCTGTGGAGCTTTGGAGGCTGTTGCCTGACAGCTGCATGGTGCACCCTGCAAGTCCTTGTGCTGAGAGGATTTTTGCTCCCTGTGCTTAAAATTATTTTGGATTTTTGAGACTGTCTCATCTGCAGTGACTTGTGGAAGCACATCTCGAGTCCTTACATCTGGTGATCAAAAAAAGAGAAATCTTTGTAGAAGGCAGGAATTGATGTTTAAGTTCCCATATGAGAACAAACGTTGCAGAAAGCAGGGATGGAAGAGCATCCCTGTGTGATCAAAGGGTCTCGTTGCCCTGTGGTTGTACCAAGCAGAGTTACTTTAAGTTATTGGTGTTTTGCTTGACATCAAATGAAATAAACTTATGGAAATGCATCAAACTATTACATCATTCTTTCCCAAACCAGAGTTTGAGATTTGGTCAGATTTTTATTTTCGGCTTATCAGAGAGATAAACACAGATTTGTGATAGATCTTTACTTGCCCTTTAATATTGTCCCAGATGTGATCAGAATCCACAAATTGCATAAAACCTCACATAAACCCTCAGCTTACAACACTAGTGTAATTTCTCTTGGAATATTTAGCAGAATGTTAATCCTGACATATTTAGCTGCCATGCTGAAGGATTGTTGCTGCATCCTGTGCAAAGTTTAGAATAAATGCCCAGAACTGCAGTGAGTTATAGGTCAATTACAGTAATTGGAAGGAAAAGTAAACAAGAAACCTTAGTAGTATCCAGCAGGAGCAATGCCTTTATTTTTTATTAATGAGCAGTAAGCAAGCCTGTCACCAATCACTGACTTTGAAAAATGTGCCATATAACTTACTCCTATAAATGGTATCATTTCTGTGTAGTATATGTGTCTCTGGGTAGTACTGGGTTTATTAAATACTGTTGAACAGAATTTTCAGTTGAATGAGATTAAAATTGTCATGTTAAGAAAAATGAACTTTATTTAAGCAGCAAGAGATAAAGCTGCCTCATCAAAGAATCACAGAATGGTTTGGGTTACAAAGGACCTTAAAGATCATCCAGTCCCAGGGGCACCTTCCACTATCCCAGGTTGCTCCAAGCCCCATCCAACCTGGCCTTGGACACTTCCAAGAATGGGGCAGCCACAGCTTCTCTGGGAATCTGTGCCAGGGCCTCCCCACCCTCACAGGGAGAAATTTCTTGATGTATTTGAAGGACTGATCGAGTTCCTGAGTGTAACCTGGTTTGGATGCACAGTGCAGATGTGCTTTGTTCTCAGACCACTCAGCAGCCTGGGTGTTGCCAGAAGTATCTGGGACAATTATGAAGGTGTTGTGGATTTACCATGAGAAGAGAGCTGGCTGTGCTGTGGCTGCAGTAATATTCTTAATTTAGTGTCATCCAAAGTCCCTGTTAAGTGTTGTACCTTTGGGACAAATATTTGAGAGGAATTCTTCTGTGAAGAAGAGAGTTCATGTTATTCTAGCATTTTTCCTTTCAGGTTTTAATATAGGAAATTCAGGAACTGAGGAACCTTATTCCTAAAAAAATGAATTCTCAGGGATGTATCCATTGTGGATTCCTTTGAGTCATTGACCTGGAGCTCTTACTGATCACATCTATCTTGAAAACTTTCCATAAGTTCCTCTACCTCTTCATAACTATAATTTCTCATAGGATTCAGAAATTATTGATGGAAGGGGTCTATCTGAGGGTGTCTGTAGTGGAGATGAAGAAATGTCCAGAGCACATAGTTGAAGGAAGGGAGTATTTGCAGCAGACAATGAGCTGGTGGGAAGGAGGGATCTTCTGCCAGGGCCAGCTTCCAGTCCTGTATAAATGGACAGGCAGCATTTCAGAGAAATGTCATCTAAAGAGATGAAAGTTTCTTAGAGAAGCCAGCTTTGAAAGGCCACTTTACTAATGGCTTGGGGAAAAGGACAGTCTGCTCCTCTGGTAACCAAAGGGCAAATAAATGTTAAATCTGATTTCCCCTAGAGACAATGAGCAGATTATTGAGAATGGGGACTTTATTCAGAGCTGCTGCCTCTCCTGGAGAAATCCTATCAGCAGGGCACGTTTTTGCTTACCACCACTTGCCAAGGTTTCTTTATTTACCAGCTGGGTCATGATGTATGTGAACAGACATCTTGTCTACAGGAAATCCAGATGGGCTCCCTTCTCTCTCCTCTCTTCTCCTACTGGATGCAAAAGGTCAGATGTAAAGCAGCAACAGGAATTCTTGCTGCCAGCACAAGTTGCTCTTGACTATGCCTGCATCAGTACCAGAGACTTTAATTTCCTTTACACTGAACTAAGGTTAGACTCACTGAAAGGTCACTCTCTGTGCAATAGGGTTTGTTCTGCCATTTGTTTTATTTATTGAAAACAGCCTCTTGCCTCAGAACAAGGTTGTTTTCCTGCTATTGCCTCCCCTCTTCTGAAGTTGCTTTTGAAAGGTGTTTCATTACTTGCTAAGCTCCAAAGTGATTTTTCTGGTAGTGATCATATCAACTTGCAAAACCTTAGAGCTGGGTGTTTTTATCTCAACTCCAGTGGTGCTTGTTGCATAGAGAGATGGTGACATTTGGAAGTGACCCTGTCTTTATTAACTCAGGCTTTGAGAGAACCCTGGAATTACCCTTTCTGTCAGCTCCCCCAGACTCTGGGGATGAAGCAGAGACCAACTCTCATCATACAATTTTCCTTGGAAAGTCCAATCCTTTCTTTAATCAACTAATGTTTAAAACTAAATTTTAAATCTTTCACTTCCAGTTGGTTCAGATTTTTGGCTTCAAAAATGCACAGGTGACAAACTATTCTTAAATGGATCAAACTTCCTTCCTTCTAACTGTGACAACTTCTTCTGTAGAAAAACAGCTGTTGTAAAATGCTGTCTCCTCTTCTTGGCATTCATTTTCATACTTGGACAGACAGTGAGCAGACAGTGTCTCTAACACCACCTTGGGTACCTGGGTGCTCCATAATTGTTAAAGAAATCTCACTCTCCACCTGTGCATAGCAAGATGTTGAGGCCAGAGGTGTTTCTGAGAAGGTTTGAGGTGAGGCATAGGAAAGTGTCTCTGGCAGGTCTCCTTCCTCCTTGTTTCCTCACCTCCAAAACATGACTTTTATTTATTTTTTTCTTTAGTGGACTATAGCAGATATTTTTTGAGGTAAAATATATAGGTTGGTTACAAATAGCAGAAATAAAAGCAATTCAGCTTGGTTTTTTTTAATGCACCTGGGACCAACAGAATATGACAGCTTTAGGATTAAGGATGAGTTGGATTTTTGGACGATGGAGTTCTCCGGGCAGTCATGGGAGGATTTTGTTAGATATTGGTCTTATTACATAATTCACTAAATGTGTTTATAGCTCCAGATGGCTGGATTTAAAAATAAAATTAATAAATTATCTTCAAACACTTTTAGAGTCCTTAGCATATAGCCAGGTATATCCAAAGCATTATATAGAGAAATATTTATGGACTGCTATGAAAGGAAATAGATTTATTTTACAGATTCTCTTTGCTCAATAAAACACTGCAGAAGAGCCCACAAGAATTGTCAAATATTTTGATGTTTTTGTAAAAAGGAGCTTATTTGGGACTGAATGATGTTCTTGGGTTTCTGCCTCTCGATATAAAAGTGAAGTAACCTGGAAACTGTATCTGGCAGGGGAAGTGTGGCCTTGTATTAAAGTGATGTGAGGGAGCCTTGTAATGAGGATCAGTTTGGCTCAGGGATTGTTTTGTTCAAAGTTAGAACTCATCCATGTTTGACATTTTTTATGTTGCAATAAATATTGGCTGCTGGGGAGAAGTCTGAACGCTCTCCTCATGCTACCCAGTTTGAAAATATTTTAAATAGAATATAACAATGTCTCCGTATGCTCCAAAGGGAACAAAGACAGATTTCTCTCTCCCACTCCATTCCACGGATGGCGCTTCCTCCCTTCCTCCTGAGGACCAATATTCCTTAATTAAATGTAAAAAAAAGACCTATTCTGCTCTTTCTTTTCAAACCAAATGCCCATAAATGAGAGATTTGTCTGTGTAAGACGCAAACACAAAACCCTGAAGAGAGCTGATAATAACCCCGGCCGAAGTTCTGAAAGGAGCAATCCTTTGTTCACACGTCAGGGATGGGAGCTCTGGCTCCTGTGATTCCCAGCCAGTCACTTCCATCTCTCTTCATGTGCCTTTTCCTGTTGCTGTGCAATTATTCCCCTTGTTTTCCTTTGCCTTTGCTGGGTATCAGGCTCTGGAAGCAGAGACAGAGGTGGGGAGGAGCGTGCAGGGCATGTGTTGGGGACATGCTTTGTCCCAGGGTCTGGGGCAGCTCTCTGGGTGTCCCTGAAGCAGAAGGGACCTCGTGTCCCCCCTGTGAACTCCCAGTGCCACTCTGGCCCTGCTCACACCAATGGCCAGGCACAGGCTGTGTGTCTGCCCCGTGGGTTTTGCACCAGCTTTGTGCTTAATGCAGCATGCTCCATCCTCTTCCTCCCCTGCTTTAAAACAAACACTGCCAGGCCCAAAGGGCTCCTCTTGCTTTTAGGAAGTTACAGCCTGAGATGGAGCAGAGCAGTGATCTGATTAAAGTGATTAAAACTATATACAGAATGCATAATTAACCTCTGCCCTGGCTGTCACGGGGAGCTGGTCTGTCTCTCTCCATGGCAGCAGGCGTATGCTCCATGGCTATTTTATTTTAGGTTTTTTTTTTTTCTTGAGGACTTTAATCGCTTGAGATAAAGAGCCAGGAGAGAGAGATCAGGGCTGTATTAATCCTCTCAATGGCTTTATAATTTCCCCACTATTCTGTAATCAAGAAAAATAATGCTGCCTTAATCCTGGACGCCAAGGTCAGTCATCCCTGAGGTTTTTGATAGGAAGGATGTCATTATGGAAAGATTTTTTTAATGAACGTAATTTTGCTTGTCTACTTTGGGTCTGGCAATATGGAGGTGATTTCTTATTCCTGGTGGAAGAATATTTCTTGGCTGGAGCAATAATTGGCCGATTCTGCTCATTGCCTAACAGCTGGCTGGGGCAGCAGCACTGACAAAGGCTGTTTGGGGAGGTGCTGGGGGACAGGAGGTGTCCCCAGCCAGCCAGGGCTTGGCCACAGCACCAGAGGCACTTCCTGGGATCAGCAGGTGAGCAGGAGGGCAGGAGGATTGGAACAATTCACAGAAAGAACACGTGCCCATCCTCATTTGGTCTGGCCTTGCCAGACAGAGGCACACACTGGAGCCTGGAATATGTTTTCTGGTGTGACTTCAACCCACCACAGTTTTAGTTCTAGAAAAACACCCTCAAACTTCAAAAGTTTTCTTTATCTGTTTCTGAACAGAGGTGAAGAAGTATTTTAGCCATCTCCTGAAGGCTGACATTCAGAACACCTCACAAAGCAATTACTGTAAATAATGCTGCTCACCATCACATTAAACTTAATTCTGCAGAGCTTCCCAGATTAGAGGTGGTGAAGGATATGCCTGTCACCGAGACCAAAGGCTAAAAGTGCTAAAAAGGCAGAGCTGACACATGTCCAAAAGCTGATGTTAGTGGTGGGCTCATCTCGTGAGAAAACAGATCAGCTGTGTTTGTGTTTGGAGAAAAAAGTGAGAGGGAATTTTCAGGTTTGTCCCCACAGCCAAGGTTTGGGTTAATCCTGGGAGATTATTCTGTGTTCTTGCTTCTCACATTCATGGTTGATAAAATCTGAGGGGGATGGAATGTGCAGAAGGTATTAACACTTCTGCCTTGTGCAGAACAAACTCCTTCTTTTGGAAGCCTCTGTGAGGAATTGCTAATTTTTGATTCTGTTTTTTGCTGTGTTGCAGTCCATAGCATTCAAACCACGAAGCTTCCTATTAATGTTAAGTCATGGGGAGTTCAGAAATAACAAACAAAATGAGAACACCTTGGATACTCCATTTCATACAGATTCAGAATGCTAGTCTCCCTCCCTTTCTGTAAGAAATCTCACTGATTTCTTACAGAAAAATATTAAATGCAACTTAAATGCAAACACACGCTAAAGAAGAACAGAATAAAGTCCATCTTCACATTTTTACTTAGAAATTCAAAGAATTCAATGGAAAAGGCTTTATTGCACAGTTCTGTAAAGTTTTGTGCTGTTGTACAGAAGTTGTATCTTTCATGGTATTGATACTGCCGTGATATTGCAAATATTATGCAATATTTTTGCCATTGATACTAAAAATGCTGCATAATTACCCCTGTCTTAGGGGGATGAACAAAAATCATTATCCAGGAGACTGTTTGAGATTTAACCATTGGGCTAAGATGAGATGCTGTCAGGCAAACTTGGGTTTTCTGGCAAAAAATACGCATTGTTTTATCTCCCTGCTGAAAGTTTTTGGATTGTTTCACAGCAGTCATTTTATCCAGAGGCAAGATGAATTATATGTTCTACAACATCATTTTTTTTGGTCTCGGGGAGATGTTGTTTTACAGCATCACAGCCAGAAAAAAAAAAGAATCCCTAATGGTTTTTTGAGTGATATTTTGATGTGACCAAAACAAATGATAGTTATTCTGCACAATGCATTTTGAATGCAATGTTTTTGAGAGTAGATAGTATTTTAAATGAACCCAATTATAAAAGTAGCTGAAATATTTATAGTGCCTGACTACAGCTGGAACACAGCCCTCTTGTATTTTTAAATAATGCACTTCTCACTGTCCCTATCCTTCCATGTGGAGACTCGGTACTGGCAATCATTATTCTTTTCTCCACAAATGCATGTTCCTTTAAATTTGTTTTGGAAAATGAAAGGGATGTTAGCAGTACTTAAGATCTTGTGCAGGGCATGGAGTTCAAGCCTCAAAGAGTCTGTTGGCTTTGATTTGCAGATTTTGTTGTAGAAGCACCTTAAACTATAAAAAAAAGGTACAAAATGCACAAGTCCTGAACTCCAAAATGACTTCCATTGAAATGTGGAAGTTGCACTGAACAGAAGTGACGGCTGCTTAGCCTGGTGTCACAATTCAGATAACGACAAAAAGGAGCATAATTAGTGTTTCATGGTGGGGGGAAAAAAGAGCTTTTTACCTAAATTCCTCTGCTTAGTGATTTTCACTTTCTTCCCCGTTGAGAAGCAAATATGACTGAAAATTCAGCTCCTGCTTTGGATCCCTCCCTGCTGGAGGAGTGTTGCTTTAGGCCATAAATGCAGGTCGCTTGTTAATTCCTCAGAAGTGCTGGGGGCCGAGGCCATCACTGCTCATCAAATTGATTTGGTTTGTTATTAAACAAAACAAAGCATGTTCCTGTTTTCCCATGGAGTTCTCCTTGCTTCTCAGATGTGTGAAGAAGCTGCCTGGGCTTTCTGCAGTCATTAATAGAGATTTAGGCAACCAGGGAGGCTTCCTCCTCCCATTCCCAGGCTGGAATTTGGCTTATAATGAAGAAATAATTTTCCTGCAAGGGAACACTGTGGTAAAGTAATGGGCTCTGGCTGGATAATTCTGAGGAAAAGAGAGATTTCTGAAATACCAAAAATACTGGGTATTAAACTGTGTGACTAATGCAGTGCTCTGCTTTTGGCCTGCTAATTTCTGATGCAAACTGATTAGTAATTAAGTCAGTCATTAATGTCTTGCCAGAATTAGGATGGCTAAAAAGAGCCATGTTTATGCTTTACTTCCCTCAGGTGGAAGATGAGTAAACAGGAAAAACCAAGTTTTCTCTGCAGTGTTTTATTAGGGGACATATTTTTCTATCCAGTCCAGATTTTAAGTGTTTGCAGCTGCTCTCTTTAATTTCCAGTAGTGAATATAGGTCATACATCAACAACCTGGTGATCTGAGAGGAATTATTAGTCACAGAATCACAGGGTGGATGAGGCTCCTGTGGAGTTCACCCCTTGCCAAAGCAGGTCACTTCCAGCAGGCTGAGGAGGGCTCTGTTAGGTGGGGTTTGAGCATCTCTGAGGATGGAGAGTCCACACCCGGGCAGTCAAGGAATAAATCAAAACTCCTTGTGCTTAAACAGAATTCCTTGCGTTTCATCTCGTGCCTGTTGCCTGTCTCTGTGTCCCAGGGCACTGCTAGGATGATAATATCAGTTTACAGTTGTTTTCCCTGCAGTTTCTTGTGGAGGCAGTGGGCGAGGCTCCTGTTGGTGCTGGAGTTGTTTTCCCACTGTCACCACCCACCGAAGCCTCTCCTGTACCCGGATGCTGCTGGCAGCATTCAGCACTAAAAGCAAAAAAAAAAAAAAAAAAAAAGAGCCATAATGAGCCCTGCCCTGCAGAGCAGTTATGTGGGATAATTGCACTAATAGACACTGAGTTTTACAAAGGCTTTTGCAGATGAAAATATAGGGCACATTAGTGAATAAATCAATGGTAATACTTTAATAGATTGTGGCTCTGATCTTCCCTCAGTGAAACTACTTGATAATGACATTTTGTTCCCTATATCATTTCAAAACAACAGTGGTTTCATCACAATTGTAATGACTTTGATAAACCATCGCATAAATGGAAGGTTTGAAGTTGGACTGTTGAAAGAATTTGGGGATTCCAGCATTTCCATGAATACCCAGTATCCCAGCAGCAGAGGGAGATTTGGATGTTTGCCATGTGGGATCCTGAGCAGCACAAAGCAGGTGTTCCAAAGCCTTGAAGCTGCAACAGCAATAATGCAAGGGGCTCATGCATTTATATCTTTGTGTATCCACTCTGATACAATTTCAGTTCAATTTACCTGTCAGTGTGTAAGTAAAACTGGGGTGGATCTGAAAGATGAAGCAATTAAAATCCCAATATTTTCTTTGAATTTAAATAGCACTTATCATCCAAAGATCCCAAAGCAATTTCCTATTATTAATAATAAGGCCTGATTCATATCTAATGCTTTTCATCAGTATTCCTCAAAAGTCTTTACCAAGATGCAGGTTATTAATTCCAATATCAAAATGAGAAAACTGATGCACAGAAAGATAAAAGTGATTAGCCTAAAATCACTTAGTTAGAATCAGGGGCAGAAACAAGGTTAGAAATCACATTTTGTAATACCTGGTCCCATGCTCTTCTCACTTAACAAAATTGACTCCTATATGCAACACAAGGATAATTATTTTATGGAATTTATAAGAGCTGTGTCAAATAATTTCTATTAAAATAGCTCAGTATCTGTCTTCTTTAGGAGATAGTGGTGTAATAAAGGAAGGCAGAAGCACTTAACAGATCAAAATTGATCTGCATTGCTCTGTTGCAGGATGATTATCAGCAGTGATTGATTTGGGTGGTAGACTTGAAGCCCAGGTGTGCTGATCCTGGACTATCAGTGCAATTTGCATATATCATGTATTACCTTGAATTTTTTGTGTTCTCTTAATGAACAGCCTTCAGAATTTTAGAAAGAACAGTCCCCTTCTCCCTGATCTAGTAATCCCTGGTATAGGACATGATGCACTAGACTTTCTTATAGAAAGAGAGGGTCAGAGTCTTTTTAAAAATAAATATATAAATCAAGATAAAAATAAATTATGTTTAGATTTCACTGCAGATAAAATATTTTATTATGGACATTCAATTGAACTGTGAGCACCATATCTGGTGCTGTCCATGAGGTCTCTGAACAACTTTCCCTGATGCTACAGAGAGAGAAGAGACAGATCCTGCTTTATTTCCCCTCCCAGAATGCAGTAAAATACATACAGGTCTTTGTTCCTTATTTTTAAAGCCTGGCACAGCTATTTTTGTTGACACAGAATCATACTTCTCCTTAGTATTTTGCTGATAATGAGGAGTCATAGTGAAATATCTGTATTTTCAGGAAGTATTTGAATCAGCTAATTTTTTGCAGTATATTTTCCTTGTTTTTTCCATTGCTGGACTGCACTGACTGGTACCAACCAATTATGGCAGAAATAGATATTCCTAAGTTCATCACAGTGCTATTTACTTGCAAGTGGCAGCCAGCACACAATGAAGCTTTTTGGAAGGATCTAAACACTGCATTGGAAATTATAGGGCAGAGAGCAGAAAATAGAAGAATACAATGCTGGAAATTATCTAATGAGTAGAGAAAAGCATCAATGACCTGAGTCTTTATGGGTGCAATTCCCATCAATGCTAATGGGAATTGTTGATATAAATCCCATCTCTGCTTTCCACCCTCCCCTTTCTCTCTAAACATATCACCCAAAGTTGAAATTGCAAAATAGGAAGAAATTATTGGGGAAGAACATTTTGTGTGTGCTGTCGAAGTGTTCACATACTGATTTTCAAGCCATTTTAATTGTTTTTTTTTGTGAAATGCTGAAAAGGTAAGAATTACTGTCCAAGCCCCAAATTTTGGAGATAAATGGCCTATTTTAATATGCCATGGTAATGAAGTTACAATATATGATATGGCAGTGGTGTTAATATTAAACCTTTTTGGCAAGAGGTCACTACTGTATTTTCTGTGTTGACCCAGCTGGTGTGGCCTGACTGGAAGCAGAGATTCACTGGTGGAGGTTTCAGCTTAAATCTCATTCAAACCTCATATTCCAGCATAATTCCTTTGCTTTTCTGCTCCTTCCCTGGGACCCACTGATCCCCACAAAGTGATGATTCTCTGCTAGGGAAATGGGGAAGTTGTTGGTGCCTTGGTGTTGGTAGCAGGCAGGTCTGGCACAGCACATCCCAGGAGGGTTGTGGTGTCTCGGTTGTCTTGGCTCCCCACTGTTACTGAGAATCCCTCCCATGTAGGAAGATGGTAATCTCAGGGTGCTAATTATCATTAGTTCAAGCTTTGAAGTCTCTCACAAACACAACAGTGGGGAGAGCTGCCTTGGGTAGGGAGGTGATGCTCTGGATGAAAACGTGTGATCACCCCCCGTGGTGAGTGTGCTTTGGGAGATGATGCTTCTGAACATCTTTATACACAGAGAAAACTCGAGAATGGAAAAAATAAAAGGTGAGAAAATATCACTGAAAACTAGGCTGGAAACTGCCTGTGGGGTTTGGTTGGTACAAGGAGGTTATCAAGGAACTGATTCTCCTCTTCTTTGTACCAGTTTAACTTTATTATCCTTGTTTGACTTACTTTGTCATTTAATAGAGAATGGTTTTTAGCTGAGTTTTGTTTGGGGTCTGGCAGTTGCAAGGAGAGGGGAAGCTGTGTGCATCTCTTCTCTAATGCTGTAGACCAGAATCAGCATCAGGATGTGATTCTGTCAGGGGACCCTGAATAACTGTAGGTCCCCATTTCTTTTTTTGCCATTAGTCAGTACCAGGCAGCAGATCTGCTGAAGCAGCCTGGGCTGACTGAAATTTCTATGAGAATTTCACCCCATTCTTTGTAAAGCTAATTGCCTTGGAGTAATTGGATACAAATTAAATTAAAGGCTTGAGAAATGGGGTAGCTGGAGGATAGCTTCTGTTTTCCTGCTTCTGAGGTATTTTTATTCCACAAATGTGCTTAAGAAACAAGACCCAGTGTGTCTGTGCTATTTGTTTAGCTGGAGTGAAGTCATCCCTATTAGAAGCTCTGACAGCCTGTGTTCCTTCCCAGGTGTTCCCCTGCTCCCTTGCCTACCCATCACTGTGCAAGGAGTTAGCTCCTAATTGACACACTAACTTGTATCCTGGACAGCTTTCATTTGGTGGGGCTTTGGTTAGCATTTTGAGACTCCAGCAGCTTGTTTCAGCAGTTCTTGCACTTCTCCCTGCAGAGCATAACAAATGCATGGCTATTAAGCTGGGGTGGTTTCTGAGCAGGAAGATCTGGTGTGTGTGTTTGGGCACTGGGGAGAAGCAGAATGCTTGGGGATTCTCAAATCACAGCAACAGCAAATGCTCACAGGTTGCTGTGACAGGTTCTGCAGATGACAAGAACACCAGTTCCAATGAAACCTTGCCACCATCATTTGTGGAAATCCTGATTACAAATTTCTTACACGAAGCCCTTGCTGTGAACATTCATAGATTAAACCAGACAGCTCCTTTTCGAGTTTTACTTCATCTTTGCTGTGTTTGCTCCTGGGGCCATCTACAGCACATTTTCTGAGATTTAGAGAAAGAGTGAAAAATTACAGTGCATGTAGTGCCATAGGAACATTCTTCAAGATACTGATTTTTATGAAAAAGGGGAGAGGATGGATTGAATGCCAGTCTAGTTATAATTGCAACCACAATATTTTTCAAACTAGGCGTATTGATTGTGTCCTTGAACCAGCAGTGATTGTTTTTATGAAGCTTTATGTTAACCATTAAAACTATTTTAATATTTCTTGGTCTAATTAGATTCTTCTACAGATGGCAATTAAGCAAAAGGGTTGCAGTCAGTTATATTGATGTTAGATCAAAGTCTTGCAGGAGTGCTGAAGTTAAATGCTGTCAGCAGTGCTAATATCAAAATTGTGTGCATTATTTATTGTGGGGTTTGTGGATCACTTGCAATCCAGAATTGCCCAAATCACACCATGTATGATTATAAGTAGAAAATGTTTTTTACCTTCTCTTCAGTGCAAGTACTGTTGTAATGAGATTTTTACAAAAAATTGAACAATAGTTTAAGGGCTGAAATGAGGAAGGATTGTGCATCTCACTGAACTTTCATGTGGACTTTTAACTGGCTTTTAACTGATTAACATTAATGTCAGAGGAAGAAATGTTGTGGGAAATGCAATTAAAATTATATCATGCTGTGCTGTTTTCTATTCAGTCTTGGGTTGTACTTCCTGGATCCCCATTATCATCCAGAATGTGGATTCAGTCCTCATTCTGAAAGAAATCTGAATCTCTCAGTGCACTTATGCTGTAGTTCTGTTGGATTTTCTAGGGGTCACTTGGATGGGCACTGGTAAAACTCACTAATCCTTTGCCATTAGTATGAAAAGGATTTATTTAAATCAAGAGTTTTGGAAAGATGTTCTATGCTTTCATCCAGATCTTATGAATTAACTTCACAACATTTTAAAGAGTTGAACTAGTCTTCTCTTTTATACTTTTGCCTGATATTAAAAAATATGTACTGAGGTATTCTGCAAATATACTATTTTTTTTCTTTAAATGAAAATAAAGTAAGTTAATGTTTAGAATATTTGTAGAATAATTATTATATTATAATTAATAT
>VZTT01049001.1:174357-234221 GCA_013400855.1 Buphagus erythrorhynchus
TAAGAAATATAACCTGCAATGTGAAGTGTTTAGATTGTCAGGCAACCTCCACCATCAGCAGGTTGGAATGGTGATGTGAGATGGTCAGGAGAGTGAAAAGCAGATTCACTTTCCATCCAGGGTACATCAGTTCAAAGTTGTGGCTTCTGCTAAGTGCTGAGGACAGAAATGTGTGAGACTCTTCTGACCCCCTCAAGGGGAAAATCTCTCTCAGTATTTTGGCAATTATGAGAGGATCAGGTGACAGGCATTGGGCCCTACAACAGTGGGGAAGGCTTTTGTTTGATTTCCATGGAATAAAAATGTGAGCTTTCATGGCAAAACCAGGCTGTGCAATCTGTATCTTAAATAACAATAGTTAAACATTTAAGAGCCTTTTTTGAGCAAGGCCTGGCTTTTTTTTGGCATTGACACCAACCTTTTAAAATTAAATTTTACCTAAGGAGTGTAGAGGTTTAGAAAAGCATTGCAGGTTATATTTCTTACTCACAACATCTCTGATCAGCAGGATGAGGGCTGGGCTGCCTCACTGGGTATTCATCCATTGTATGGAGCTGAGCACCTTTTCATGCTTGATAACCAAAATGCTGCTTCCTCTTATGTTCTGAGATGTAATTTTATTTTTTCTTACTCTCTCTTATTTACTTGTTTATAACACAGAAGCTGAGCTTGTTCTTTTAGTTATAAATGCCTCTCAGAGGCACATCCCAAACTGTGTTGTAGGTACATGAGCTGGGAGGTAAAATTTATTTGAAAGCAAAGGAAAAGAGGAGACTGTAAAAAGGAATATTTTGGACAGCTGAAGAGCTGCCCAAGAATGTTGTTAATTTTCCCTGAAGGTAGCAGTGGAAGGAGTGTTTGTTTCTGTGCTGTGGGAGCTGTGCTGTGCCTGGCTCTGAGCTGTGCTGCATCAGCAGCTTTCTGGGGAGAGTGCAGCACTTTGTGTCTGTGTTCAGCAAACAATGTGCAGACTTGCAGGATTAGTTTTTCTTCCATTTTAAGAGGCAAAACAAGAATAGACTATCCCACTGTATTGGTACTTCACCCCCCCAACAAAAGCATTTTGTAGCCACCTCTTACAAAAAAAACTTGTTTCTCAAGCAGACTTGCAGACACCCAGATTGTTCTCTGCCCACAGAGGCGTCTGTTTGCTGGTGAACTTGCATGTTTTAAAACCAGTCAGCACCAGTAAAATACAAGACCCTAGGAAGGGAAACTCTTGATATCCTAATTTTTTGATGGCATTAATTTCTTTGTTATGAAATGATGGTGTTCCAGTAAGATTCCCTGTCACCCCAGCCATGTTTCACCTTCAGTGCTCTGTTTGCTCCTTGTTTTTGTGTCCATTTCACGCTTGAGGTCCTGTGTTTCAGCCCTTTCCAAGCACTTGCTTTCCATGCCTTTTTGGAAGTGCCCAAGGCCAGGCTGGATGGGGCTTGGAGTGACCTGGAGTGGTGGAAAGGTGGCCCTGCCCATGACATGGGATAGAACTGGATGAGCTTTAAGGTCCCTTCCAACCCAAACCATCCTGGGATTCTCTGAGTCTGTGATTCTTCTCCAAACATTTTATACTGCTTTTGGATTTCTTAATACTCAAATGCAGGAAAAAATATAGAGGAATATTGAGAACTTCTTGGTATTTTAAGTACACAACTTATCAAAGGTTCATTTTATATAAAAGTCGATAACACAGAGGCTTCCTTTATCTGATCTTTTGGTTTTTGCTCTTGGTCCTTCACACCAGTTCAAGTTACAAAAGGAGTGGTAATCTCCTTGGATGCTTTAGGAGATATCCTCCTTGAAATCTCGACCACTTCTGCTTCCTTGCCACTACCCTTGCTTGATTTCCTATCAATGTAATCACCCTTTCAAAGAACACCAACCTCATCCCTATTTCTTGGGGTATCTTTTTTGCCTTTCCTCTAAATCTCTTTGATATATATCAACTGCTTGTCATCCACTTATGAAAAATCAGATTTATCTTCCCATAGCAGTCCCTGCAGATCCCACCACACCTCTTCCTCTCATTCTTTGCTGACTCCCCAGAGAACATAAACATGCTGCTTATCCCACAGGATGGCATTGCCTAGAAGTTACTTACTGTCATCTTCTGAGATCCCTCATATTTATGTTGTGCCTATTATTTACAAATTCCTCTTACTTTTAATAGTCTTCTGATGATACAGCCTTTCCAATAAATCCAAAACTCTTGTCAAAACTCCTAACAACTCATATTTCCATTACTAAAATGCCTTCTCTTCTCAGGTATTGCTTTGATCTTTACCCTCCCATTTTGTGTCCTTCCATTTTTCTCCCTCTTCCTCAATTTTGAGGAGATTTATGACCTCTCCCATCATGGAGGCAGCAAGGAGAGATCAGCTCCTGGCTCCCCTCAGCCATTTCCCAGCCCCTTACCTGCTTGTTCTGTTTTCAGAGTCTCACCTGTGCTAATTCCTGTGCTGCTCCTGACTTCTATTCCAGGAGAAAACCCAAATCCTGTGAATCTGCCTCATTAGTGCTACAAAACGCCTTCTGGAAGTGGCTCTGTGCTGGGATGCCTACAAGAAAGTTTGAGCGTGATCCAGCAAGTTAATCTGCTGTCAAATAGAGCTGAATAATTTCCTTCTGCTTTCTTGTTTGGCTGCATCATCCTTGGGAGGGGGAACTTCTGGTTTATAACTTGCACTGCAGGATCTGTGAGGCAGTGACTGTTTGATTTTGTGTGATGAGCTGTTGCTCAGGGGAGCCCTGGTCTGTGTCCTGGACAAGCCTCCATCCCAGTCTGAGTCCAGCCTGTGCTTTGAGCTGGAATTGCCCTGCTTTGGGGAGCACAGCTGAGATATTCTCACCTACATGCAGCTTTCTCTCAAATCCGTGAACCATTTAATTTCTCATTCTCTGCAAATCCCACCAATGCAAATTGCTTGTTATTTTGGCCTTCTGATTAACATGAAGCCTCAATTTGCATGCCCACGTTCCTAAATCCTTTCTTTCCCTTTTTAATCTCGTGTCCAGGCAAGGCTGGGTCTGCTGCTTAGTGCTTCGAGTTCTGTTCTTCTGTACATGCATCTGTTTCTTATTATTGTGTAGCTTGTACCACAGACACGAATTTTTAAGATTTATTTAGTTTACTTTCTAAAATATTTTCTGATGTTTTCTCTGATGGAACATTGTGTAAAAAATACAACTTGAATAGACTGTATACAGAAGTAAAGAGAAAATATGAGGCTGTGACAGACTGCAAACAGAACTTTGCCAGTTTAACTGAAATTTTACAGTTCTGTAATTCAAGACATGCTTTGGTTCTCAAAACTGAAAGGTTTTGAATAGCTCCATAACAGCATCTAATTGCTCCAGCTATTTATAAAAAAGAGAAATTGTAAAAATCAGAGTTCAAAAGCGAGCTATTGCACATGCCCAACAATCTTTTTCAACAATAATTTCATAATGATTTTTAGCTCGAGGACTTTGTGCTGTGCATTTGTAGCAGCCAAATTGACACAATGGAGTGTAATAGCTCCAGAGCAGCCATTACAGTCTGTTGGGTAATTAAAAGCTAAATGGAACGTTGAGAAATGATCCATACAATGGGACTGGCTAATTTCTTCACTTTTGTAAATTTAAGTCACTCAAGATGATGTTATCATTTTTTTGAAGTGGGTTTATATTGTTTGAATCACCATGAAACCCAGTTCAACTTCAGTATGGTATTAAGGAAGACATGAAACTTTCTTGGTGTAGTGAATTTCATATACATTGTCTTCCTTCCATGAAATACTTTCACACTTTTATTGACCACTGTCATGAAGAAGATATTTTATCTGGAAATTCCTAGGAAGTATAACTTATTTATCAGGGACACAGCAGCAATTAGAAGCTTCCCTTTGGTGTGTCCCTGTAGACAGAGCACAGGCAGCCAGGAGCATTCCTCAGTTTTTCCAGAGTGTGGCTTGGGCAGGGCTAGGAATGGAAGAGGTGGAAGTGACCCCCTCATTGCACTGGTTTTGTGGTGCTCCATCCAGCTGCAAACAGCTGGAGCACTAAATGGGGAGGACAGGGAGATGCTCCAAGGGCTGGAGCCCCTCTGCTCTGGAAATAGGATGAGAAAGCTGGGGGTGCTCAGCCTGGAGAGGAGAAGGCTCCAGGGAGACCTTAGAGCCCCTTCCAGTGCCTAAAGGGGCTCAAGAAAGATGGAGGAAAACTGACAGAGGGCAGGGTTAGATTAGACATTAGAGTTGCTTATTTTTAATTGGTTTTGAAATAGCATTAACTTTATTCTTAACTTAAATCTCCTTCCAACTCCTACACTTTTCTTCTCCACAACTTTACTTCTCCTAACTAAGCAGTTCTTGCTGGCTGTTGTCAGTTCATTTTGTGGACCTGTCTGTCTCAACTCTACCCACTGAAGGGCCACGTCATGTCTCTTTTGTTGACTCTGGGGTCCCCTGAGACACGCTCACCCTGGTAATTCAGCAGCAAACATCCTGTACCTCCATCAGAGTTTGCCCAGAACAAGCTGTTTCTGTTTTATTAAGCTTTATTAAGCTGCATGGTTTTGCTGATCCACAGCCTGGACACTTCAAACAGGCGTCATGGTGATGCTGCCAGAACTGGACTTGACAGGTATTTTTCAACCTGTCTGGTGTTAGCTTGGTTTTCAGGATCATTCCAGACAGCTGTTGTAGCAAAAATTATGCTCCAACACAGGCCACTGCTTAGAGAATCCATATTTCAGGTGTAACAATGTTAGGTGTGTATTCAAACTTGTTAAAACTCTTCTTGACTGTAACTACATTTAAAAATGGTTTCAGCCTGGTTACAAGCCCCAGAGGGAGCAGGGCTTTGCTGTCTTGCTCCTTCAGGGCAGCACACACTACCTGCTCCCCGAGTTCTTGCTAGCCTCCAGAATAAATGGTGAATTAATCTTGTGTGACTGAGAGAAACTTATGGTACATGAAATTTAGAATGCTGTCCAGACCCTTTCAGAGAGGCTTCCATCTCTTTCAGACCTCAGGCTTTAGAAAATTGAACCAAAAGAATATATGTTGTACCTCTGACAGAACTCCTGTTGTTAACTATTTCTCATCCTTTAATTTCTCCGAGTCGATAGCCTGGCTTTTGTGGGGAAAGCTGCTCTGAGGGATGTGGCACCTGTGCCACTGAGACAGTCACCTTCATCAGCCTGGCCCTGACCTTGCTCACACTCTTGTGTGAAACTTCTGCTCCAGCAAGGGCTGAATCCCTCCACCTGCATTATCCTCTCTTCCCTAACAGCAGTCCTTGAGGAAGCTTTCTCCTCAGGCAGGAAAGGGCATTCTCACCAACACATAACCTGCTTGTCTGCTCCTTCACTCACAGTAATTGCTAAAGTTGTAATTTTAAATCTGACTGGTGGTATCAGAAGGCCAACTACATGGTGTTATGTGGGTCAGGACCTGCAAATCCCAGCATCTTAATTTGACCTTTGGCAATTGACTCTGTGCTGTTTTATTCCCCATCTTTTCCCCTTAATTGCAGCTGCAGCTGTGTCTGGCTGCTATTATAAGAACTGAATTAGAAAAATGGAAGAAGTTATTCCGTGGTGCCTTGGCTCTCAAAGTAGCTGTTTAACCCTGTGATTTTGTTAGAGCCACGCATGAAATCTATGCCTCTGATGTCTCTTCTGTCATATGTACTTATAATGCTGAGAAAGAACACTCTCAAAATGATGATAAAGGGAAAGCTTCAGACCTGTGATAATTTTGACACATCATTACTATGATTGACACGATAAATAAGTCAGGTCATAAGGAATAATGCAGTTCTAAATCCCCAACCATATAAGCTTGCTGAGAGGGAAAAAAGGGTCTATTAAATTTTCTGTATAGAGATTGCAGTCAGTGGTGCATAAACAATACATTCTATAGCAACCTGTTCATTGCTCAAGTTGTTATTGGCAGGCACTGTGGCATTTCTACAGTCACTGAAAGAAGCTATCACTATTAATCTCCAGTCTCAAGGCAGACAGGTTTAACCTGAAGCTGATCATCAAATAATGGTAACAGATATTTGTGCTTTGGTGAACGTTCCCTTTCATCTTTGGATGCCTTTCCTGTAGTGTAAGGGGAAGGGTTGAGGATTGTAACCTTCATTATAAAAGTTAGTAAGTTAATAATGTGTCTTTTAAACAGGTTTCTCCCCCCAAACCAAGGGTATTTGTGAAGGGGAGGAGATTTTACAAAACTTAGCAGATCATTCTATGCATCCTCAGCATTTGGGGTATTTCTTACTGTAATTTTCAATTAATAGTCCTTGGTTTCATAAAAAACCTCATCCTTGAGCTGTTCAATGTTCCTTCATTTGAAGGAAAGGCTTTTTTTAACTGGTGAATCGAGTCTTTAAAGTGCTGTCAGAGAGTGATGTACTAACTAGTAATGTATTTATGTTCCCCTTTTCCTCCTGGTGGCCTGGGGAATTCATCCCACCCTGCAGGTACAAGAGCACTTGGGAAGGGCAGCTGTAAGAATGAATTCATCAAGTTCCTTCCTTAGAAAGTGGCCCTTGAAAGAACTGAAATAACCAAAATATTTTGACTCACGTTCTCTTTTGCTTCCCCTTACTCAAGGAAAATTGTGTTTTCCTCTGGGAAAAATACAGGAATCTGTCACCACAGACAAATGGAAAACTGTGATTCATAAACGTTAAGGGGGAAAATTAAATTTATTTTTCATTCTTCCTAAAGAGAAAGTCATATCCCTTCTCAAATATCCCTTAACATCCTCACAGAAATAGGATGCTATCAGTCATTTAGGCTCTCTGAGTTAGTCTCTTGTCCCAGTTCCAACTTTTGGTTGTGGTAATCAAGTGATCAGGGCAAAATAAACTCATCCCAAGTTACGCCTTCAGAAACCATTTTTATGAGCAAATACAAAAATTTAATTCCTGCCCTGGAGACTTCCCCGGTATAAATGATCTTCAGAGCATCCAGTGTCACTGGGACATGGAGCCCCCAGAGGAGGGGACAGCCCTGCCCTGTTGTACCCCATGTGCTCACCCACTCAAAGGATGAGCAAAGCAAGAGCAGCTGTACCCAGCCTCCCCTTCAGCTGCTCTGCTCTGCAGTCTAACATCAGTCACAGTGATGGACATGGGCTGGAAAATCAGTTTAAATTAACAGTTCAGCTCACCCTAAAAAGGGCCATAGTCCCACACTGTCTGAAGGAGGAGTGTGCCACTCCTGGACAGTGGCAGGGCAGGGCTGGGTGTGAGCACAGCCCAGCACCCCTTGGCAGGGAACAGGGTCTGGGGTTAAGGTGCAGCTGCTCTCAGTGGGTGAAGGGCTGGGGTTTCTCAGAGCTCCTCACAGAACTGTTTGGGATGATCTTCTTAAAGATCACCCAGTCCCACCCCCCTGCCATGGGCTGGGACACCTTCCCCTATCCCAGATTGCTCCAAGCCCTGTCCAGGGGACACTTCCAGGGATGGATCAGCCACAGCTTCTCTGGGCACCCTGTGCCAGGACCTCCTCACCCTCACAGGGAAGAATTTCTTTTTAATTTATAATCTAAATCCACCCTCCTGCAGCTTAAAGAGCAGTCAGGAGTTGACTTAGAGTGTATGACCCTGACCATGTTTGCATCCAGAGGAGACTGGGAAGGCAAAGAGATGCTGTTGGTTTGAATTTTGGAAGGACTCAGCTCAGGGGATTGAGAGGAGCATCCTCTGCCCAGGCTCCTTTCCTGACTGGTTCCCTGACACTTCACACCTACTGAACCCATCCTCTGCAATGCTTCAGATTCGTTTTCATCTCAGCCTTTTTAACTTTTAAATTTGTTGGATATGTGCATTAGGTCTCTGAAAAAGGACAGAGGAAAGATATGGCAGAACATGACTGTGGAGTTGGAGGGGCAGGAAAGCAGGTTTTTAACACTGGGATGGAACCTGCTGTCTGAATGGCCTTAGCATATGTTTTGATCTGAAGTTTAGGCATTCATTTCTAATGCTTTGTACCAGCTCAAGCTCAGTTAAATTGGTGTGGTGACGTGCCAGAGTCTGTGGGCAGCCTGAGACAATAACTCTGAGAAATGCAAATTGCCTGGTTTGCTCTTACCTGTGGTACAACCTGGGGGAATACTCTGCTTTTCCCCCTCTCTGGTCTGCTGTTGACCAAAGATACTGTAAATAACTGTCCAGCAGCAGAATTAAATTTAGAATACCACATCCCATTAAGGAATTTTCCAACTGAGAACTGGCCTGAAAAGGAACTGTGAGAAAGGGGGACAGCTTCAGAGCCTGCAAGATCCCCATGGAGTTGTATCTTCTTCTAGTTGAAGATTGGAAAGAAAAAAAAATCTTCCCATCTTGTATTTGAGTGTAACCTAATGTGTTAAAAGGTTGTAATAAACAGGTCAGATGCACCTGGTGCAGCCTCATTTCAGTAATGTTTGTCCTCGCCTCATTTTCACCACACATAAAATGGAGATAATGGTTCCTCCATCTTCTCTAGAGGTCTCTGGTGTGCTGGGAGAAGCTGTTATTATTTTTCAAGAGCACTTTCTACTCCTTCTGCTTTCCAGTGGTAATAAGTTGTACTTTTTAATGGTAGGAGTAAAAGATTTATACAGAAATAAATCAGCTTTTTGAAATTTTCCACTTTCGCTCTTTGCTGGGTTTTACATTTTATGCTTTTGTATGCATAGAGAGGAACCAGAAACAACAGAAGAATTGTTAGCAGTTAAAAACATTTGTTTAAAAGCATTTTTTGTGACTGTGGTTCCCCTATTTAAAAAAAAAAAAGAAACAGAGTCATTTGCAATGTGCTATTTTTTCTTGTCCTTTACATTGGCTATTGCTATTAATTATTATGAGTGGTGTTTATGATTCACTATAAAATGCACAATTTTATGTCCACCCTGCCTGTGTTGAGGGGAAGGTTCAACCATTTACCACTTTCAAAGTGAGTAGATAACAATGATTTGAAGAAGCTTCTCAATGTCTCTCAGAAATTTGGTCATTTTTATCCTGCCTATGGTTGCACACCTAAAATTTGTGACCAGACAGAAATTGGGAATTGCACAGAAACACTTAAAAGCCCACATTTTCAGAGCTTTGGGTACACATTGGAGTTGAAGCTCTTAATGTTTTCCATGCATGTTATTTAAAATAAAAATCTAAAAGCAAATCAAGCTGCCCCCCAAGTCAACAATAAAACCCCACCTGAGATTTGTGCATCACTGCTTGCTGGATCAGGGCTGAGTGGGAGGCATGGAAAGCCGAAAGCCAGTGCAATATCCATGTTTTGGGAAATAAATGGCTTTATTCAATGTATGAAATGCTCAGGAGGTTTGTCTGAAGTCTCTGCCTTGTGTGTGGGACGTGGGGCAGACACTGCCAGAGCCCAGAACACCCCAGGTTCTGAACCCTGGGACCAGGCTGCTCTGCCCTCCTCACTTTGGGAGCTGCTCCCGTGTCCCAGCTCCCTTCCCAGCCCCTAACTCTGGGGTACAGTAGATGCTTGAGTGAGAAGAGCTTTATTTGCACCTTATAGTGGGCTCTGTTACAGAGTGGCATTAAAGCATTTTGCTGAAATACCAAGCGATCCTTTTCTTTTTCAGAAGTGCTAAGTGAAAACACATTGATTTTTATTTTCTTTCAGCAACTTCAATAGCTCAAGATTATTACTATTTTTAAGAGTGATAGAGAAATGTCAAAAATGCTTCATCTGTACTTTTATTTTTATATATCACCAGGCTTTGTGTTTTTCAGGGGTTTTTTGTTTGAAGTTGCAGACTTTGGGAACAGGACAGAGAGATTATGGTTTATTTCAAAAAGCTGCTTCTATTTCTGAGTCCTCTCAGAGATTTCGTGGTTCAGTGGATAACACATTTTATTGTCTTAAATTCAGTCTATGCTGCAAAATTCTTTTGCTCCTGAATAGCCAAATGGTCTGGCACACATTAATCTCTTATCTATAATAACATTTTTTGAAAGGAAGGAGGGGAGGGAGATGGAGCAGCTCGTGACACTCCGTAGGGTGCTGGCAGTAGCCTGCAGAGAGGCCAGCACCAGCTTTTGACACTGCACATGCTTTATTCATTCAGTATTTCCTCCCACTGAAGGTGAGTGTGGATGCACTGAGTTTTCACAACTAATCCCACAGCCAAAAACCTGGAGAGAAGTCACTGAGCAGGAGGTGGCAACACCATTTGGTGCTTTAGAGTTTGGGCATCCCCATCAGCATCCAGGATCCAGGTGCTGGCTGCAGCCAGCTCTTCCAGCCTGCCTTCCTGGCAGCTTTGTTTTACCTGCTTGGAGGAATTTTAATGTCCTCTAGATGCATTTTATGGGTGTGTTTAAGTGATTCATCCTTCCTCGTTCTGTGTATGCACTTTCAGGAGATGAGTGTATAGGAGAGGAAGTGAGTGATGGGTTTTGGGTTTCAAGTGGACCCTGCAGTGTTTGGTTTCTGGTTCAGCTGCTCTGACAGCTGATAGTTCTGCTCTGACACAGCCCATCACCATCTGGAGAGCAGAATCGTATTGTTAAGGGTTATTTTTGGGGCAAATCTGAATAAAATGGGTTAATTAAGTCGAAACAATGCAGTTGTGTTCTGCCTAATGACACGTTGCCAATTTATTTCAAACTGACAACTCAAGGACATTTTGGGATGTGACAAAGAGTGCTTAGAGCGTTTCTAAACCTAGAGGGGAATTGATTCTTTTTTAAAACAAAATGAAGTAAATGTTACTTGTGCCTCAACAATATAGAAATTCATGTCTCAGACGATGGTGCATTTTCTAATGTGCCACTTTATCTTTCATTTATTCCCCCTAATTTTCCTTATTAACTGTAATTCTGTTGTGACATCCGAGTGTCATATTATAATGATGAAAATTTCAAATAAGAAGCAGCGTGAAATGCGAAGTTTTAGATGAGATGGGAGTCAAGAGCACCCTGTGGAAATAAGCTTATGGTTTTTATCACAGCAGTGAGTCCCTGTCATATTCAGGGGAGGCTGTTTACCATCCACACAGCCAAAAACTGTGACCAGCCCTCATCTGAGAGGGCAGGAAGTCAATGCAAGATTGAGGAGACATCACACTCTTCAACTCTTGGCTGGGCACAGCAATAGGAGATCCTAAATACTTAATGCAAAGAGCATTTGTACAGGCCAGGCAAGGTACAACCAACAATCTGTTTTTAACAATGCTGGCACTAGCCAGACTGCAGAAACACCAACAAAGAGCCTGGAGTAATAACTTGCCTTTAGATTGCTTTTTACAGGACTTGCAGCATTCTCTGAGCAGCATATATGTACTGGGGATAAATAGGCAGGTCCAAAACCCCATTCCACATCCCAGAAAAGAGAGAGGCTGGTTTATTCTCTCTTCAGAAAATTAAATGCTTATCCATCTGTGGAATTATTTTTGAATGGATAAGTTTGTAGACTTTCTTTAGCTGGGTTATTGTTTACTCTGTTGGAACATTCTTTGCTTTCAGAGTTGTTTTGTTCTTGTGACAGAGGAAATGCAGCAATGTGTATTTTTCTCCCTGCTGAGGTCTGAGGCAACCTTATAATATAAAATAACTGAAGATTGATAATCACAAAGACTGAAAAGGGGAAGATGCACTTTATTTAGAAAAAAAAAAATCTGTGCTAGCAAGGGGAAACAAAATTCTTTCTTTTGTTAGAAAAATATTTCTTTGGATTCTGAGCTCTGCTACGTGCATGGCTTTGTCCTGGTTTTTTAAATTTTATTTTACAGTACTTTAAATATTATAAATGAAATTTTATTTGGTTCTGAATGTCCGTGACCTGAACAACTCTACTTTTATTAAGAATTGTCTCCTTTTATAGAAGACAGTGGAGAAGTAGCATGATATGGTCAGGGGGATGGAGAACTTTAGACCATATGGAGTGGACCTGAGGCCCCTGATAACCTATTTCTCAAAATATTATTTTGACAAGTCATTCCATATGTTTGGTTGAGTTAGCTGCTTAAAGAAGGCTGTGGGGTATCTTCTTGTTTTTCTGATCTGTTCTTTTTATGTAAAGACTTGGAAATAGCAGACCTTTGGGAGCAAGGTAGCAATCTGGATCCCAAAACGTGTTTCTCAGATGTGTATGTGTGTGTATAAAGATATAAAAACAGAATGTAGTAAGAGTTGACCCTGAGCTTAAAATGCTGCTCAGTGAGTGCATCTGGGTTTGAAGTTAAGTTCAACAAGGCAAACCAAGAATGCCTGTTTATTTCAGTGTTATCCTCTCTGTAGAACTGCTCTCCTTTAAGCCTTCATGAACTGTGCCCAGCCTGTGGTATCTGGGATCTGAGGACAGGCTGTTAAATTTGGCAGGGTTTTTTTATTTCTTTTAAAGTTCAAATTATGTTTATAGGTGGCAAGTTTTAATCTCTGTTCTTAGAGTGGATTTTCTGGAGAAAGCTTTGACCCACACTTGGCTTATTCACCACCTGCAAAAATGTTCTTGCATGGCTTTGGTTGAGTGTTTTTTAAGAATATGGGAATGGGGCCCAGGTGGTGGCCTGGACACATGCCCCAAATATCTGTGACACAAAATCCCCTCCCTTTGTTGTGAAGGGCAGATAAACTATGGAACTCTTTTAAACTAAAAGAGATTTAGCTTATATAGGAACTTGGAAACTCTTCCCTGTGAGGCTGGGCAGGCCCTGGCACAGAGCAGCTGTGGCTGCTCCTGGATCCCTGGAAGTGTCCAAGGCCAGGTAGGATGGGGCTTGGAGCAACCTGGGATAGTGGAAGGGGGCCCTGACCTGGATGAGTTTTAAGGTCCCTTCCAACCCAAACCATTCTGTGATCAGTCTGTGTATGCAAGTCTCTGCTTCCCATGTAATGCCCCACAATATCAGGTTCATTTTAAAAAAACTGCTACAGAGAAATAGATCTTGGGAACTCACATGTGATCAATTGTACGTATCTGCTTTATGCTCTACAGAGCATATTTAATCTAAAAATCTTCCCTCTGAAAATAGTGCTTCTATTATTGTTGTCATAAAATAAATTGTTGAAGGTATTTCTTAAAGAATTTCCCCCAAAGTCACTGCAAATGCTTTTCTTTATTTAAGTTCAGTGAAGGATAGATGAGATTTTCTTCTTTAGTTGTTATCACCCTTTCATTTCTAAGTAAGAGTTAAAACTTCTTACAAGTAAGAAAAAGCAAAAGTAGACTGTCAGTTGTGTGATTTAATTTGTGCCAAAGTAAGGAGTTAAGAAATGCATTTATAAAAAAACCCAACATGAAGCCATATGCAAAGACATATTTGTAAATAGAAGGCAGCATTTTATTATCTCCCATTTCTCTCTCTTTGCTGCTGCTTGACATTAAACCAGGATCTGCTGGTGAGAATTGTAGCCCCTGAAATGACAGCAGCTCTCTGATCCCTGTGACACAGCCATGTCCCCAGCTCAGCTTTCCTCCTTCATTCCTCCTCTCAGCTCATCTCACCACTGAATATGCATTTCTGGACATGATTATTAAGTATCAGTTTTGGTTTATTTAACATCCAGCTACTGATGTATGGTTTATTAACTTAAATTTCCCATTATTAAGAAAGCAAATTGTAAATATCCAGGTATGTGAAGCACCGAGGCTGCAAGGCCTCAAAATTTTGGGTTTTGTCCTTAGGAGAAAGTGAGTCTTGCCTTGTGCTGCAGAAACCCTGCAACTCCTGCCAGACCCCTCAAACCTGTTTCTTCCTGCCAAATGAGGGTCTGTTTATGGTTGAAAGGATGCTTCTCATGCAATGCACTAAAGTACATCGTAAAAATATACAGCCTCTTAAAAGTAATTCCCACTAATGAGTTATTTTTAAGTCTTCTTAAACATAGCTGTATTTTGGGAGAGATTTGAGGTTGTTCAGCCTGGAGAAGAGAAGACTCTGGGGAGACATTGGAGCATCTTCCCTTGCCTAAAAGGGTTCCAGGAGAGCTGAGAAGGGACTTTGCACAAGGGCTGGAGTGCCAGGACAAGGGGGAATGGCTCTAAACTACCAGAGGGCAGGGACAGATGGAATATTGGGGAGAAATTCTTCCTGTGATGATGGTGAGCCCCTGGCACAGGGTGCCCAGAGAAGCTGTGGCTGCCCCTGGATCCCTGGCAGTGTCCCAGGCCAGGCTGGACAGGGCTGGGAGCAGCCTGGGACAGTGGAAGGTGTCCCTGCCATGGCAGGGGTGGCACTGGGTGGGCTTTAAGGCCTCTCCCCACCCAAACCATTCTGGGATTCTGTGATTCCATGGGAAGCCAAAGGCTCTGGGCCCTGGCTGCAGTGCAGCTGCTCTGCCTTTCTGCCTCCTGCATCCCTTTGAAGATGACTCTGGGGCTAATAGATTCCACTGCCAGACCATGGATATTTTTCCCCCTTTTAACTGCTGTTGGATAAGATTACACACTCTATCCACTTATTTAGCTGGTATTAAAGAGATCTGGTGCATTGAAAAGCCATCTGAGTGTTCTTTAGCTGGAATAGCTTGAGGCTATATATTTTTTCATGTTAAAAGCTCTAATGATGGTCTGGATGATAAGTTTCCAGGCAGAAAGAAGCCCCTCACTGTGCATGGGGGAAGGTCAGGTCAGTGACAGAGACTGAACTTCCAAATTGCTCTTTCTGCACGGGGAGTTGTGAGAAGGGAATTTCAGAGTGTTTGAGCAGAAATTTGGTCTGCTTTTGAATTTAGCTGCCGATTCACAGGGAGCTGTGTAACTAAGCAGTGGTTTAATTTCCTTAAAACTACATGGGACAATGCTATAAATCTATTTCTGAAGTAGTCCTGTAATACAAAGTGGGTCTGTAGGCCTTAGGAAGTAGAAAAAAGAGGAATTCACCCCCCAAATAGCAGTTGCTAGGTCACCCACACTTAATGGTCTGTAGAAAGAGAGGAAAATCAAGAAAAAAGCCACATCTCCCATCCCTGTCCCTGTCTTCAGAGCAAAACTGGTGAAAGACAGGCTGGAGAGACTGTGTCACCATGGCCATCCTGGCCTTGCTGCCTCTCCTGGGGCACTTTGTTGGTTACAGAAATACATTTTCCATCTTTAAATCAACTGTATTTAGGCCCCAGCCTCTCATTGTGCCCAGGAACAGACCTAAGAACTCTCTATAAAGTTTTAGACCTTTTCAACCTGTGTTTTAGACTCAGTTTTATCCAATAAAATATATAAATCTCCCCTTTACTGGACTATCTACACACAAAGGGGTATAAATCGTCTTGTGGCTAGAGCTGACTTCTCCATTAATCTTTCCCTAGGGCTAAAACTAACAGCACTTGCAGTGTGTGTGAAAGCCCTTACAAAGAGGAGGGGGAAAAGCTGTTTAAAACGTGGCTGTTATTTGTTTAAACATTTGGAGGCATTTATAGAGTGATGCTGGCTTTGATTTTTACCCTTGCTCCTCGTCTTTTGTGTGTTTTTTCAGTGAATCCTTCCAGGCAAGAAAAGTTTTGCTTGTTTCACTTAGTAAAATGAAGACTGTGAAAGAATAGGATTGTTTTCTGTAAATGCTTTAGGATGTAAACATCTCAGAGGGACAGAGAGCAGCTCTTCAAACTCTAAAGGACAACTCTGGCAGAAGAACTAATGGAGTGCATTGGCCATTGAGGCTGGAAATGAGGAGTGTTTGTAGCAGATTGAACAGAAAAGCTTTAGGAAGCTTTCCAACCAAAAAATGATCTGGATTGGCAAAATCAGCCCTTGTATGGGTTAATTTCTGTGGGTAACTTTGGTTTTCCAAGTTAAATGCACCAGAAATGTCATTATGACATATTCAGACAATCCCACAGGCCCGGGAGGGGTGGATGGAAAGGAGGGAGGGGAGGTTCTCAGCCTTTATGACATGGGCAATTCAGGAAAAATGAATTTATTGCAAGGCTTCCTCAACAGGTGCTGGTGATTCTAATTGTTTCTTTACCATATCCCTCTTCAAACTCTGGGTATTTAACTTGGGATCTACTTGCTCTATATTGTTCTGAGTTGTATTATTTTATTCACCCATTTTTCTCTTTTTAAATTTTTTTTTAAATTTTCCTTGCAATGGAAATGCATCCTGTGTTTGTTGTGATGTGGACAAAGCTTAGTCACAGTGACAAGAGTGTAATGAGTCAATAAATACAACCAGCCTAGATCATTCACTTGTTTTGCTTGTGTTTTGTAAATCTTTTTCATATCTGGTGTTTTATTCATATGTTGTGATGTCTGATGTCTGGCTCAAGACGAGGGCTGGGTATAGAAGAATTCACTTGCTGTGATTAATTCAAACAACTAGGATGTTTCTTCCCTATAAATTTGATCCACAAAATTAAGTTTTTATGTTGCTCCTTATTTACTTTTTTAGGTCTGCAGTCTGGGTTCTCAAAAGTTAAATAAATTATGTTAATACTTACATTTTTGAGATGTCTGAAGACATTCTTGGGTACTGAAAAGTCATCGTTCTTGATACATCAACTCTTCACCATTAGTTTGCTAATTATTTTATAACTATGTAACATTGGCTCAAAAAAACCCCATCTGGAGTTTTTATGTTCTTCATCAAACTAAACAAATGTGACCAAGAAGCCTCATGGGAAAGTCTCTGTTATTTTTCTTTATGCCTAGAAATCTGAGCAGAGACCTGTGCAGACAGCAGCAGCGTATTTCCCTTTTCTTGAAAATAAATAGTCCTTGCTAGAGTCAAAGTGGGAAACTGAAACAGTAACTTTGATTATCTTAATTCTCTTTTATTGTATCAGCTCTTAATAATCATTCTAATAAGCAGTGAACCAATAGACATGATTTGGGACAGAGGTTTATGATTGAGAACACACTTTCTTTTCACTATTTACATAATGTTTCTCTCTGGTGCCTGCAGGTGGTTGTCAGCATTTGCTTTTCTGTTGATCGGGCTCCAATTCCTGTTGTGCATCTTTTGCTCTGAAGGGAAAGGGAAATTAATCTATTATTGATCAGGATCCAATTCCTGTTGTGTGTCTTGTACTGGAGAGAGAAAGGGGCATTAATCCACTCTGGGTTCATAATTCAAACCATGCAGGCTGTACCTGGCAACAGGGAGTGTGTTCCATTAGGTAGTTTGTATTTGTAAGGTTGTTTTTTTTTCTCCCCCTCAAGCAATCTTGAGATACCCTGTGATTGTCATTTCTCCTCTTTTCTCACATTCTGTGTCCCAGGCAGAGACTGAACATTCCTGATGCCATAATGTTGTACTATATGTAATATTTTTGCTATTTGTGTCAGACTCTTATCTCCTATCCTGCTTTTTTTTCTAATAGAGGTGTCCATAATTTGATAAAATGAAGCTTTGCATGTATCCTGCATAGTAATTACCAAGGCATTTCTGCATCCTGTGCAAGCCTGGAAGTCTGTGGGAAGTTTAGGGTAAAATTTTTCTAATATTTTTCTCCCAGGATAACTTATAAATTGTTTCAAAGTTCTGTTTAAGTACTCAATTTCTCTATTAGCTTGAGGGCAGGGTACTGGTGATCTCTGTGAAGAGTTTTTGTCACATAGACAAATTTCATAATATGAATAAGTAAATTTACTTTTGGGTACTGATTCCTGTGGGATCCCTTCTTCACTGCAAGTGGGACATGGAGCAGTAATTGCAGTAATTTACAGTAAGGGCAGGGATGAGGTGAGCCAGGCTCTTGATTATTTGGACAGTACTCCCCCTCCTCCTGCTCGTGGTCACCTTGTTTGGATTAAGCTTCTTCAGAGAGTTGGGACCTGTAAGAAAGCCTCAAAAATAAACTTATCATTGTGCTCAAATCTGAACTCAAACTATTCCTTCTTTTCAGGAGATAAAGTTTCTCTCAGTTTCTGTTGAGGCTGGCTTACCTCATGTCTCTGTCATGTTAATTTGAGTACCCATTGAAGCCATACACTTAATATTCTGCACTGCAAATACAGACATAGATAAACTTTGCATGTCATAATGTAAAATCTGGGGAAGAACTTAATGTTTATGCATTTCTGAAGGGGAAAGAACCTATTGTGTCTCCAGTCATCTGGCCTGGGTGAGATTTCAGTTCTGTTGGGAAAATTAAGCACCTGAGGTGGCTTTGATAAAGTCTGTGATCTTTATAAACTGTGAATTACAATATTTAAAATTCCCTGTACCTTACATGTCAATATATGTACAGAGATAAAAAATACTGTCTTTTCAGAGATGATAGGGCAGTGTACATAATTATTGTATTTAAATAACTGATTAAAATTCTACAGCTCATCAGTACTAAAAAAAGAAATCAGTGTTAGAGAGGCCTTGGGTGGGTTTCATTCCTGATCAGCAGGAGGAGGGAGGGGGAGGTTCAGCAGACTCAGTGATGTGCAGCCATTCACAGCCACAGGTGATAAAAACAAATAGACCTTGCAAAAGTTGTTCACTCTTTCTTCTTCTCTCTTCTCTCAATTTATCTCTGCTTTGTGGGGGATTGCCAGATTCCTGAATTCCACAGTCTGGAGAGGAGTTTATGTTCAAAGAGATGGAAAAAGCCCAGTTCATCCCTTTCCATTGTCTTTTGTCTCATGTTTTTTCTCTTTTTCTGGCTCTTAAAAAAAAAACAAAAACAAACAAAAGTTTAATATGGAAAACATAATATCAATGCCAATTTACTTTAATATCTGCAAGTGGCAGCAGTTCAACTGTTTCATGAGCAGCTGGGGATGGCAACCACTGGAGGATTGGAGGGCAAACTCCCTCCTGTCCTGAGTCCAGGACTTTGGTGTTCCCACAGTCCTGCTTCAAAAACTGTTTGGGGTCAGTCCTGAAGGCCCTGCAGGAACTGGGCCTTTGTAGGTCCTGGCAGTGGCTCAGACAGTGATAAATGAGAAAGAGGAATGAGAAATTTAGAAGCAAAGGGGAGATTGGAAATGATGGGAGTGCAGTGGCTAAAATGGATAAAAGGAAAATAAAGCAGTGTGAACTCTTTTGGAGAACAGTCCTTGTTGGATTAGGACTCTTGCCTGTGGCAGTCCTTCTGTCCAGTCGTCTCTTAAGGGCTAAAATCAGATTAAGAGCACATCCCTTAAGTGTTTTTCAGTGTCACTCAGCCTTGTCTCTGCAGCTTCCCACAGGTTCCCCCTGGTTATGTCTGACAGTGAGGCATCCCCTGACTGCAGTTCCTGGTCAGTGTTTTCCCCTAATGCTGCTTTGCTTTCTTAGCTGAGAGGAGGGTTCAGAAAGCAGATGGAAAGGAAAGGAGGCATTATCTTTCCAAAAAGGTAGAATATAGCTGAGAGTGGTAGTTCCCTATTAGTGGATTCATCTCACTGTAGCTCTGTTCCCATTAGCATTTGTATTACTTCCCCATTTCAGTGTATTTAATATTTCCTTCAGAGGAGCTGAGGTTCAGTCATTAAATTAAAGGATACATCAGAAACTGAGCAGTTCTGAAATACTGGGAAACTTCTTTAGGGGATCATGGAATGAAAAAGGGGGGGAAATGGCCAGAGATGAATGCAGAGAAGCTGAGGGGAGGGGAGGAGGAAAAGGAAGAGGTGATGAAAAGCAAAGAAACAGCAAAGTGCTAGAAAGCTCAGGCAACAAAAAGTCTGATGAAGTTAAAAAAAAAAGGAACAGTGAAAAGGAGAAAAATTCAATTGTTTTTGACAAAGGATTTTAAAAGAAAATGTCTGTTTGCTAACAAGGACATTCTGCATTGGATTTTTGTGTAACATCAGCCAAGTAAAAATCCCATCTGTGTGGTGCATGTGGAGGCAGGAGAAGGATAGAGTGGCTTTATTGACAGGCAGGATGAGAAACTTGGGAAGTCTGGGTAGTTGTTCATTATCTGATTGTTTGCAATAATTTTCTGCCTTCCCCAGCCTGATGGAAAGCTGATCTGCCACATCCCATCATCCAAACAAAATCCCAATGTTGCTTATCTCCATTAGGATCTTGGCTACTCTGATACTCCAACCTGTGGATTTCTTACAAAAGGGTGAAGTTCTGAAAGGCATAGATCCCAGGTTACAGCCCTCTTGAGATTTTTACTCTAAAGTAAAGCTAAGATCCTCTTTTGGTGTTTCAATTAGCCATAAAACAAAGCTGCAAACTGCCCTCTGCCAGGGGAGCCCTGGGGATGTCCCTGTGGAGTTTGATTTGGCAAGATTGAGGCCAGAGTGAGTTATGGGAAGGGGTTTCTTAGTGCTGCAAAGGGAAATTTGAGCTGCCTTTGAATATAAAATAGGAATATTTGTGCTGCCTTCATACTGTTTAGGTAATACTTGGAAATTTTGTTGTTTTCTGTGTATACTTGTTATGTCTATAGCTGACCTTTGTAGGTGTATTCCTGGGAATCCAAGTTCTGACCATTTTGATGAGCCCTCTGTCCCACATCAGTATCAGTACAGGAGTCTGTTTTTAATAATTTGTTTTAGGGATGGTACAAAATAATAACAGACACATGCTTTGTTTAGATTTTTGTTACAGTCACTAAGAAATCTCTGCCTTTTCCTGGTTGCAGGATGGGGAATGTGCACTTTTATTTCCTTTCTTATCTGCTGGGTGCACACAGGGCCACTCGTGTGGGGTGATGGGGGTCACAACAAAGCTGACTTCTCCTCTTTGTCTGGTTTTAGTGGGGAGCTGATAAGTCAAACAAGTGGTTTTCCTCTCTTCCAGATGGAGATAAGAAATGATTACTGCCAAATTAGTCACTGGTTTGTTGATCTTTTAGCACTCACTGTTGTAAACCCCTCATCTTGGGCAGAAGTGATGGGGACCAGTGATGCTGAGGTTATTTCTTCTCATCAGTAACAAGCTTCTAATCTGATCAGCTCTTGTTTTCTGGGGTTTTTTGTTTGGTTGGTTAGTTTTTGTTTTGTTTTCTTTTTAAATTACTATCTGGAAAATTTCTGCCATGAATACCCATAAGACCAGCATGGAAATCTTAGAAAATTGATTTACTACCTGATGGCATGGTATTTCCAGAAATGTTGATGAGGAGGTGTCAAACCTACTAACAGCTTGTGTTTTGAGATCCTGTGTGTGTTTCATAGAGATGCTGTGTCAGGTTGACAGAGCATATTTAGGGGAAGAAATAAATATCTGCTTACACTTTAAGTACTATTCTTGAATGCTTGAATTTATTCAGAAGTGTGGGTGGTATTCTTTAAATTTTAAAACGATGTTCCATGCTTCCCTCTCCTGTACTACACTAACTGCTGTCAATTACAAAAACATCCAAAGGTGGAAGATTTGTCACTGAGGAATCTGCCAACCTTGTGAACTTTCTGAGCCCCATGACCAAAGCCTTTGTCTATCCAACAAGTGAAATCCAATGTCAAATGGCTTTTGGCATGCTGGAAGTGATCTAAGCAAAAACTCTTCTGATCATTTTCTGTTCTTTAGGGAATTACCTTAAATTTTAGGGTCCATACCTCACATTTCCCAATTTCCCATGCTGCTTAATGGGCAGGGACTAGCCTCCTGTGCAGAAAACATTTGATGAACAGGCTCACTTTTCCATCAGTTTTGTTTTATTTTCATTACTTCTCCCTGTAATTTGTTTATTGGTTTCCATATCTTTGAAAATTTTATTACTCTGTTATTCAAGCTAAAAAATAGCTAATTTTTCTTTCCCAAATGAGTTGCTTGAAGCAAAGTACCTATGAATACATGGGTATTTTAATTCACTTACTAAATGCATACAGAGAAAATTTACAAGCTGCCTTTTTACCATTTTTTAAGTGTCTGCTGACTGTTGCATAAGCTAAATTATTTACAGTATGAAGCCTCACAAAAGAGTAACAGATTTGGGTTATTTACTTTCCTGATAAGAAAAGGGGATTGAAGTTGCTGTGATATGCTGCTTTGTTAATTTTATATTTGTTCCCCAGTGTGTAAAATCTTTTTAAAGAACTAACATGAGTATTGGCAGACTCTTTTGAAATGGTGTGGAAGGGGTAAGATTAAAAAAAAACAACATGAAAAGGTCTTAAAAATATAAGTCAGCAATTGTTTGATAAAAATAAAAGTGCTCAACAATAGAAAACCTTTAGGATGCTTAATTTATTTGCTTGTCTGTGAGAATATTCTGGGGTGGAGGGCAGGGGCAGTTGTGGGGTTTTAGTGATGGGTTTGTTGGAGCAGTGCAGGGAACGGCTCTGCTGGAGGTGCAAACCTGTGGTGAGGCTGCAGGGTGACGTTTACAGCAGTGGCATGCTCCCTGTCACAGCCCTGGCTGTCACTGGGGCCTCACCAGGTGTGTCTGTGTCCCTGCAGGTGCCACCAGCCCCTCGGACAGCGCAGCTCCTGCCATGGTCATCCCCCCCCACAACACCAGTGTGGTGTCAGGGAGCAGCGAGGCCACCCTGGAGTGCGTGGCCAATGCCAGGTAAGGAAACCCCCACAGCCCTCCTGGGACTCTGTCCCTTCCAGAGAAGGACAGAGGATGTTATTTTCATTTTTTTTATTGTTATTAATTTGGAGGTTGAAGCAGGACTCTCACTCTTCCAAGCAGCCTTAGGAATTATCTTATTTGTCCAACATTACTGAATTAAACCTATTGATTTTTCAGGCCAAATGGGGGTACAGGCAGAGGTGCTTTCCCACCTGGTCCTCACATGGAAAGGGAAAGAAGTGCTGTTCAAGCAGACATTATCTTAAGGAAAAAATTGTGGTGATGGTTAATAATATTTCAGCTGTTGCCTATCAGCAGCAAAGGTGATACTGTTAAACAATTGATGCTTCCTAGTAAATAAATTTAGTGAGGATCTCCTATGAAGTAATTTTTTCAGGCACTCTCATTTTGCAGTGATTATTGTTCAACTGTTCATAATGCACTGTAATACAGAATTCACAGCATTCCTCCTATGTTTCCATCTAGTTGGCCTAGAATAGCATTGAATTTCAGTAGAAGTGAATAGTTGAAGTCCTTGGGTGATAAGACCAACTGATTTACTTTCCCCTCTGAGGGCAGAGATGTTCTTGATATGATTAATATTGTTTTGGTAATTGAGTTGTAATGAAAGCACTTCCCGTGCAGCTGATTCCCATAGCAGTATTTACTCCTTTTGCTTGGAGAAATCAAATTATTAGCACTTAAGTTCTATTGCTGTATCAATTAGCTGTACTTGCATAATGCCACTTGAGTAGTCTGTAGTCCTTGATGTGTAGAAGTTATAGATGCATTTACTTTCTAGTGTGTTTTGGGGATAGAAGAAGACTTAAAGAAGTTTTATAATCTGTAATATTAAATTCCTCATGTGTATAAATATATATGCACACAGAGATTATTCTGTAATATATATGTTTTATGATTTTATTCTTCTATTTTTTTGCAGACCTCTTGAGAAGCTGAGTGTGACCTGGAAGAGAAATGGAATCAAGATCACCAGTGGCATCAGCAGCTTTGGGAGACGCCTCACCATCACCAACCCAACCTCTGCTGATGTGGGGATGTACTTCTGTGAAGCCAAACTCAGAGAGAGCACAGAGGAACCAGCAAGAGCAAAAGCTTTCCTTTCTATATTGGGTAATTCTCAAGGCAATGTGTTTTTTAGTAAAAAAGGCTCTGGGCTGTGGTGTAATAGGAAATAAAATTGATATCTTAATATTTCATTGACCTTACATTTGAACCTTTCTTCAGAGAACAGAACAAAGGAGGTGAAGGAGGGTTATCTTCCAAATTAATTCAGCAGTTCTTCCCTGCTAATATAAATTCATCAAATAGATTTTTTTTAAACACTGCTGTGATTGTAAATCCCCTGTGAAACTATACATTTAATGGGAATTTTGAGAAATACAGTAGTAAAATCTGTAATGGGCAGCTTCCCTATCTTGGCTTTTAGGTGCATTAAATCCTGATTAACTCCTGGCTTGCTTACATCCAGTTTTCATATGTCAAGTGCCTGTATTTTTGAAAGAAGGCTTTTAGGAGCACTCCTGTGTCTCGTGTGCTGCAAGTGCCAGTTGGGTCCAAGGACGTTCTGCAGGCACAGAGCATTGCTAGGGCAACAGGACAGGGAAGGCAATGCCATTAAAGCAGCTCTGTTTGCTGGACCTTCAGCTCCCAGGGAAACTTTGAAATTAATACTTTTAAAAAGGCTATTGCTGCCCTTCCCCTGCCTGGTTCCACCACCACCTCCCCTCTGAGTGTTGCTGTAGGGAGGAGGTTGGAATTTGGAAATGATGGTTCCTGACATGTCTGAAATTCTGCACGTTAGCACAGTGCACACAGTGTGGAGTGGTTTAGGACTTTTAGACTAAAAGAGGTGGTTTAGGCTGGGGACACTGAGGTGTTTTGAGCCAGAGATGATTGTGTAAAGTCAAGCTTTTGTCTGTGGGAGTGTCCTGGGGAAGTTGCAGCCCTAGCAGTGCCATCAGTCTCAGTGTTGCTCAGGGTTAAGGCATGTGCACTTCTGGAGCTTTGCAGAGGGAATGCAGCCCATGATTCTTTACATCTTTGAGCCTTCTGAAAATACAATTTTAAAGACTGCTGTATGATCTGTATTCTGCTAAAGCAATTTGAAGTAGCTGCTCTTAAGTGAGAAAGCAGCTCTTCCCTCTGCAGAGGTCCATTCCAGATTCATTTGGAGCACTGTGTGTCTGTTATATTTATTACCTGCTGGACAAAGTTTGGTTCCAGTCTCTTTCCTTGCCCTCTCTTTCTTGGAGTTATTACCTTCTCTTTAAGGAGCAGAGATGGATTTCACTTATTTATAGGTTTTGTTTAAACTCTTCCTTATTCATGAGATTTGATTGTAGCTGGTTTGCCTTTGTTGCTGTGATGTCAGATCCAGCCTAATGCAATACTTAAAGCAGCCTCTTGGTTAGTGTAAAAGATTCTTAAATACAGTTACAATAAAACCGAAAAATAATCACTAGGGAATCATATTAAACTAGCAGTGCTTTAGTAGCTTACCTACTCTCTTATTTTTAAATGTTTTATTTATTTCCTATCCAGTTTTAGGAGGCTGTCAGGGAATGAAGTTATGAAAAGGTCTGTAGATAAGAACAAGCAGATGAAAGAAAGCAGAAACAAATTGGTTACCAATTACTTTTATTTCCTTCTGATGGAACACGACACTTCAGATGCAGGTGTTTACTCAACATGTCAGCAAAGCCTGATAGATTTCTTTATTTATGAGTTTCTTGAGCTTGCAGGATGGATCTCTAATTCTAAACAGGGAGCCAAATCAAAGGATTAGTAGTTAATGCATAACTTATATTCAGCTTTAGAATTCTTGGATGGATCTGGCTGTCATTTAATTAGTCAAGGGACGAGTTCTAGAGGAAAGTGCAGACAAGATTCAAACCTAAGGCTTTCTGCAGTGTATCTCTCCTAGTCCATGGGGGCAGTACTTAGGGAGAATCAGGAATGCTTGTCCATTTGCATGCATAAAATATTTGTAGTGTGGATGTGTAGATTGGGAGCTGATAATGAGTTGTACTTCTTGGGAGAATAACACAGCGTGGACTTAATGAGGGGTCTCGATGAATAGAAAAAGGAAATTGGCTTAAAAGAAGAGGTTTGTTTGCAGAATGGGAGAAATCAAATGCAGCCCCTCAACAGCATGGCTGAGAGCTTCTGTGGATCAATAGAGAAAAATATATTGCTATTAACAGGTAGAACAGGGGTAGCAATAAAAAGATGCATCAAAGATGTCACAAAGACTGAGTTAATCAAAGCTTTTTTTCCAAATATATCAGTCCTTGACTTTCCCAGCTAAGAGAAGTCACACAATTTGAGTGTGGCACAGATGGTGACCAGAGCTCTATTAGAAGGCAGTGAAACTTAGCACAAAGGCATCTACTCAACAAATTGTTATTTGTGACCTACAGTATTATCTCAGAAGTTTATCTGAATGTTTCTGGGAATATATCTCAGTCTGTAAATTAAAATCACAATAATATTCAAAAAACCTGAATCTCCAATGTATTAGAGTAGTACAGCATAAACAAGAAGAAAATCCTCCAGTTATGTGCTGCTGCACTTTTCTTCTGAATGTGGCAAAGAGCTCCCTGACATCTTCATATTGTTCCAGAAAAGATAAACTGAGGTGGTTCCAAACCTTGGTTTTATTAGCTGCAGTTGTTATAAATTTTTAAAGGGTATCATGTTCCTCGCTTGGCAGAGTAACAGTTTGGGAAAGATTTGTTGCAGATTAGATAAGAGCACATTTGTTTTATCACTAACAGTTTGAAGATTAAGTAATTTAAAGAGTCTTCCCATGAACAAACCAATTTGAAAGCTGAGATAATCTTAAATTCTTTTGCTCCACTTCTGCAAGTTTTAGTGACAAATGGCAATAGTCATTTCTAAAGTGACTGTTCTACGGGAAATTATGAATTTTAGGAGCTTAAGAAAATGGGAAACCAAACTCTTCCACTGTATGAAATCCAAACTGCTCTTTAAATTAAATGTAGTCAGAAAGTAAAACCTGAACAAAATGAGAAAAACAATTAGAAAGAGGGGCCTGGCATGATGAGTGGATGTACAGAACTGAGGGTTGAAGCCTTGTTGGTCTGTCCAAAGGAATACAAATGAATAAAAGAGAGTCAGAGGAGAGAGCTTCCCTTCTTTTGGAGCATTTTTGTGACCAGAGATCAACATTAAAAGACATGTTATTTTCATCTTGGGAGAATTCAGTTGTGTGGGACCACGGGATTCAGGAACACATCAGAAAAGTTCCAGTGTTGGCCATCCTGACATGGACTGGGGGAGTTTCTCCCTCCCTGTTCTCCAGGAGTGTCCAGATGCTGAAGGGTCTTCTTTGTTCATTTCTGCTGCTCAGGAACTTGTGTTGTGTGTACAGAACTGCCAGAGCAGAAGTGATTTCCCTCTGTAGCTACGAGCACCTCAGTGCCTCGTGCTCAGACCTCTGGGAGCAGCAGCCCTTGTGGCTCCAGCTTAGACACTTTGAAACACTGCAGATGCTTTCTTTGAAAGCAGTGGAAAGAATTTTTCATGTATGGCACTAAAGAGAAGATCCTAATGACTGTGTTCATCTGCTGTGTAAGAAAATAATAAGTTTTCCAAGTCACACTTGGGGCTCAAAGGAAAGAAATATTGGCAGCTTTTGATTTGTCGAGCCTCAGAGGTTCTGAGATGGACACAGACATTCTGCCTTGGGCCCAAATGCAGCAGGACCTATCCCATAGGGAAGCAGTGGGACTTGTGGGCAGCCCAGCTGTGTCTCTGCTATTCCCAACAAGCTCTTCCTCCTTTTAGCCCTGCAGACAGGACATGTGTTCCCCAGGCTGTTATTTCAGAACACACAGACTGCAGCTCGCAGTAGGGGTAGCAAGAAACCACACAGATCTTTTCATCTCTCTCTGTTTTAACCTGATATTCATGCAAAGAAACTTCCTGCTCCAAGGAGGCTGCTGTACCTGCATCCACAATGGGGCTTCTCTCCCAGCATGGCCAGTCTGATCTTCTGTCTGGAGTTACAGACTTTGTACCTACAAGGGGCTGTCAAGCTTCCAGTTCCTCTTCCTTTAGAAGATATTCACCAAATAAATTAGTTTATGGTAATGCTGGAGGAAGGCTTCCATGTTGAAGGTTCAATTTTCCTCTTAAATATGCAGCCCTGAGTTTCTGAGAGATGCAGGAATTTCAGCTTTGGTGGAGCCCCTGGGGCTTTCTCTGTTCTTTCTGACTTTCATGTGTGTATCTAGGATTAGGTCACACATCTCCAGTGCAGCTTGAAGGGTATGTAATGGATGCTGACTGCTATCTTTTGAATGTTAAAATCAGTGACCATGTAACTCTGCACAGAGGGAAGTTAGAACTGGATCAAATTTTGCAGGCTCCCAAGGGCTTTTCTGAGATATCTTTCCAGTGATGTATGGAGTGCAAAAAAACCCCCAAAACCCTCAACAACTATTAAAAGCACACATTTATATTCAAATACTCTTTTCCCCCCTTGCCTGTAATTGACATTTTAGTGAAGATCAGTCAAACACAATACAATATCTGAACAATGCAGTATCTGTTTCTTTCAGCCTAATGTGGGCTGTGACCCCCTCATTGCCACACGATACAGTGCCAGCAGGGTGAACTCAGAGTAATGGGTCCTTTCCTATTCTAACTATTGTGATTCTATAATTTCCAAAAAATTTAAATGTTTGACCTGATACCAGCAAATTACTGTCATTCCTAAAAATGGCTGTGTGTGGGGACTTGTGTCTGGCATGTTACAATCTTTGGAAGACGTTATAATTTCACCACACATATTAAATTTCAACACATGATTATTGCCTACAACAATAAATGTTACATTCATACTGTGTGATTCAAACCAAGCCTTATAAATATGCAGTGGAGTCATGGATAGAGCCAGCCAGAATGCCCCCTCAGAATGCCATCTGACCCCTATAAATAGTGCTGCATTTTTATGGCCTCTTTCTGACAGTCATTCACCAGGTGCTGTACAACCCAAATTCAGATACTCTGAATTTCTCCCTTGCAGTTAATGCTGAGCATTCAGGCCCTTGGGCACAAAAACCTGACGTGCAGATGATACATCTGACACCTCTGAAAAGTGAGGAGCTGAGGTTTTGGTTGCCCAGCACCTGTAACTGGAGCTGTCTCCTCCACAGTTCTGTTGGCTCCACAGGATCTTTAGAGCATCCATGCTGCTGGTGAATGGCACATGGATGTGGAAAAGCTGCACAGTTGCATGGAGAGCTCCAGCTTCTTTACTTGGAGGGTGACAGAGCACTGGAAGAGGCTTCCCAGAGAGGTTGTGGAGCGTCATTCTCTGGAGATGGTAAAAACACAACTGCAGCCTGCCCTGGATGGACCAGCCTTAGCAGAGAGATTGGTCTGGATGATCCCCAGGGGTCACCTCCAGCCCCAGCCATTCTGAGGTTCTGTATGAAATCACTCTCTTATCTGCCTCAGAACCCTTTGGGGTACCCCTACACCAATATTCCTGGAATTCCCTCATTGCTTGCACTACCAAGGCTAGTTTTCCCCATATGTCAGACTTTACCACAGTGCTGTTGTCCATGTGCTATTCTGGATCTTCCAGAAATCCCTTATCAGTCGTCCTTGTCATCCCACCCAGGCTGGTCTCAATCTTTAGTCAGTACAGGCCATAAATTGCAGAGTTGCTCCTGGAAGGTTTTCTGTATCAGTGCTTATCTTTCAAGACTAGGATCTGACTTGTCTGTGAGCAGATGTGCTCTGTGTGTCAGGTGTAGCATTTGGAAGTGCTTCCAGCTTCTGGAGTGGCTGTGAACAGAGTTCAGGAGGCTTTAGTCTGGGGGAAAAGGTGAGTCTGGGCTTCAAGACTAGAAATCAAATCTGTTGGCACCAAAAGCCCTCTGGGATCTGCCTGTGGCCTTTAGATTGCATCTTTCTGCTGCTCCTGCTCTTTTTCTGTCTTGTCTGCTTCTGTTTCTCCCTGCTTCTTTCAGAAAAACTGATGTGAGTCTTCTTTTTATAACATCACGTCCCGTTTGCTAAGTGACAGTTGTCACTGACTTCAGGTTCTTGTCACATAATTCATTGCTTGATACATGCTCCCCTAAGCATCTCTTAATGTCAGAAGTTTCTTTGAGGGTGACAAACAGCCTGTGTGGAATTTGAAGGAAGGAGCACAGGTTGCAGGTTAGGATTTTGGGAGGGACACTGGGAAAGACAACTGTGTAAATATGCCAGGTGTAACTGCAGGAGCTGTGCAGCAGCAGCAGCACATAAACAGAGGTCATGGAACCACCAGCATCTTTGAGGTCACATTAAATGCTTTGTAGCTGGACTGCAGGCCCATGGTGAAGATAAATCTGCAAATTTATCGCTGGTGCTGATCCAGGAGAAAGTTTGAGAGTGGCTGAAGGTTGCCAACTTTAGAGATTGGCCCGTTAAGGGCAGAATCCTTTGTAAAAGGAAAGGTGCAGTCAGGGCCTCCCTAAGCAAAAGATGAACATCAGTGACCAGAAGGGCATTCACAGAGGAAGCCCAGCCTTAGAAGGAAGGGTCTGGATTTGTAAATATGTGTCTGGATGCTTTCCTGGCCCTGTGCTGCTTTGTCCTCACCCCACAATCACATCAAAATTCCAAAGAATGAAAGATTCAAATTTTACTTCGAGAGATGGACGTGTGGACGCTGACCTGTGTGACCACAGAGAGGACACATAGATAAGGACACTGCACTGGAAGTTTGGGAATTCCAAAGTTGACATCCAGAGAAATGGAGCACAAGGAAAACACCAGGCAGGGCTTGGAGGATGGTGTGAGAGGAAGGAGAGTGCTCAGAGTGAAAACATGGACTTAGATGAATTGCAGAGGACTCAGCAGCTTAGCTGATCAAACATGTCAAAGTGGGTGCCATCAGTGAATTTCAATTAAATGTTCAGCTTTTCAATTTGTTGTTGAGATTAACGCATGAGATCATATGCAATAAATCACAGCTTATTATGCATGTTTATTAATAGCTTTATATTTAGGCAGTGAGGATCAATAATGTTAACACATGTATATTATTAGAATATAATAAATCAGGTAGCTTGTTTTTATTGGTTTTGCTGGGTAAACAACTATTCCAGGCTGTTTGCAACCTCCCCTCCTCCCCTGCATGGCATGCTGAAGACTAATATTGATTTGCTTTATTTGGAATGGATACAGAATTGTAATATCCATTGGTGCTCAGACAAGACCCCAGTTCTGTACACTCAAGCAAGTATTTTATTGTAGTGAGAGGGAAGAACTGCTGGGAAAGGGGAGGTCTTGTTCTGACCTGGTGCCTCCTGATGTCACCCCTGTGCAATGACAGCCACACTTGCTGTACTGCAGGTAGCAACAAGATTTTGCAGGATATATTTGTATGATTTTGGTTTTATTTACTAAAATGCTGATGCCCTAGCAATAATATAACCACAAGTCCTTTTTTCCAGTCGTGTTTGGTGAAGAGAATTTGAGAGCAGGTCAGCTCAGATGACCTTGGATCTTGCAGCTTCCTACATATTTTTAAACATACTCAATTTCCTTAAAATGGAAATACATATAACCTGGTTTCACAAGCTACTTACATTGCCTTTTCTATATTTTCTAAAACTTACCAGTAAGTTTGGTTATGCTACAAGAGAACTGTATTTATAATCAAGTAAAATCCTTCTAAAAGCTGTACTCAGATGATAATTGCTTTGAACAAACTATGAGAGTCTTTAGTTACCATGATAATGACTGCAACCTTAGTGCCTCTGGGACTTTGACATGATGCTCTTCAATTTTATGCTGCATAGAAGAAAGAGTTACATGCCAGCACACTCTGCAATTTCTGCAGTCTGGTCTTTGTTTAATTAAACATCTAATATCTTTTCTTTAGCCCTAATGATAAAGTGGGGATTTTTATGATTATTACTATAACTTCAATTAAAGCATTAAATCTGTTTGCTTTCACGAAATAAAACAGTTGAGAGGAATTTCTTTTAATTATGCTGCACTTGTCCTCTGATATTGACTCTGTGACATGCTATGGCACTTTCTTTGACATGCTTCATGCCTTGCTGAGGTGAAATGCAGTCTAGATACTGAAGCAAACTATCCTATAAAATGCTACATTGTAAATATAAACATTTATAAACCTCTCGGGAGAGCCTTTCTAAGCAAAAAATTAACATGTTCCATGATTCAGTCCTATAAAATGAAAAGTAGCCCCTGCTCTGAGAATTAATTTGCAGTGCAGACCCCTAAATCTTTACCTTCCATTGACTCGACTCTGGAATTCTTACTCAGCATAGCAAAAATTGTTGGGCTTTTTCTTTTTTAATGCTTTTACTACCAAAAACCCCCCCACCTCCAAAGAGAGACAAACTTGGACAAACAAATTTGTTTGTAACCCCCCTGTATCAAATACACCCCTTGTGGAGAGATTCTGTGATGAATATTTTTCACTTTGCTGTGCTTTGCTTGTTGACTTTTGTTTGCTTTCCCCAAGAACCTCCATATTTTACGGCTGAGCCCCAGAATGTGATTTTGGCTGAGGTGGAGAAGGACGTGGACATCCTGTGCCAGGCCATGGGTGAGTGCAAAAGTGTTCCAGCCTGGATTGATGGCATATGTATGTCCAGTCTTGAAGAAATTATCTTATATAAACCATCTTTGTAAGCTTTTAATTTTTAGAAGTCTCTGTGTTATTGCTGATTATCACAAGTCCCATATAAAAGCAAGAGGGGTGGCCTTTCCCCTTGGAGAATTGGGTGGTTCTTATAATTTAGTTTAATTTGGAATAATGTTGGCACATTGATGTTTGTCTGTGAGGAGCACATGTCCTGCTCCTATTGCTGTGGGATCCTGCCTGTGCTTCAGAGTTGTCACTAGAGAAGAGATTTAAACTCAGAGTAATGGGTCCTTTCCTATTCTAACTATTGTGATTCTATAATATCCTGAGCCAGAAGATGGGCTGAGAGGAGAGCATGGTTATGGAGCCCATCATTTGCAATGCAAACAGTCCTTATTTTCAACAGTCCCTTTTTTTTCTAAAACTTAGGGAACTTTTATAGTGAATAGAAATGTCAGCAACTCTGACGTCTAAATGTAGTTATGAAATCTGCAGGAGGAATATTACAGGCAGTTTTTCATTGGTAGGTGGTTTATTAATATAAAAGGCTTTGAATGTCTAGAATTCCACCTGACTGAAATCATGTTTGAGTTCCACAGAAATGCAATCCCACCTATTTCAGCACTCTGGTAAGGTAGGAGACATTGTCATCATGTGTTTAGAGCAGGTTTCTCAAAGTCACCAAATTTCTACGTGACTCTGGCGAGGGACTGAACATTTCCCTCAGTTTCCCTGGTGCTGAGTTTAAGAAGCAGCACACATAAAATGCCATGAGGTCCTTAGGGAAAAAGATCACATCCCTGATTAAAAAAGCACCCAGACCTAACAAACAGCTTATTTGTGTGCTGTCTTCCTCCAAATCAGAGCCAATAAAGACATCTTTACTGCGTGATTGTGTTATTGCCACTATGATTTAAGCATTTTTCCCTGTGTTTTATGCAGGAAAGAGTCAGCACTGCTTTTCTGAAAGGAATCTTTGCAAACCATGTGATAAGCAAGTGTGTGTGTTAAGGGTGTTCTGGTAGATTTGCAATTTCAGAAGCCTATGATGAGATCTCTTACAAAAAGCTCTTATGGAAATGAAGCTATCAGATGATAAGAGACAATGTCTTCTTGTTCATTAATAGCTTTTTGAGCAAAACACAGCAGGACCTGCTGTGACTGTAGCTCCCCAGGAGCCCATCTGCTGTCTCAAATTTTTTCATGAATTAAAAATAAAAAATAAATACGACAACCCAACCCAAAACCTGGAGGAATCAGGGAGACCTGAGGTTAACTTCAACTCTTCCTTCTACCCTCACTCTTGCTTTGAGCAGTTTAGTTCCCAAGGGGGTTGAGGGGCACTCATAACCATTCTCAGTGGAGATATGGGAACCCTTGTTAGACAAAATTAATTATTTCTGTTCAACTCTTGTAGTGCACATCTGATTTGCTGCTGAATGTGGTGCACGAGCATGAAAACCTGTCTCCTTGTGGATTATTTTGTTGAGTATCTATAACACATATAAGAGGCAGGTACTAGAATTAAACGTAGAGGAATTTTGATCCATTATTACACAAATCTGGCAATTGCCAGCACTTAAAAAGAGAGTAAATGAAGATTGCTGCCTCCCTGCTCTGAGCTGGGAGAAGGAAGCATGGGGAAACTGCAGAGCTGCCTTCTACCTTTGCTACAAATAGAAGACAGATTGTACTTCCCCCAGCCCCATCAGGTCCTGTGCACAAAGCCCATTTGCCAAGACTTCGTGCACTATGGATGTGTGAGAGACAGATTAATTTCACAGTATAAGCAGAGATTAACTGTAAATAAAATTGCAACTTGCAGCGACCTGCTCCCTGTAATGGAGTTTCAGGGTATCAGGCCACAAGAACCAGGCTCTGCTGTTTATCTTCCTGCAGTGGCTGATGCTGCCTGAATGTTCAATGGGTTTCCTTTAAATGCTCTTTCTTATTTGCCTGTGGAAAGTTTAGGGCTGCAGGCAGTGGTGATGGTGTCTGGGGAGCACAGTTAATTGGACTTCAGTTCTACCTGTTTAGAGAAGTAGGTGGAAGAGAAGCTTTGGGGATTCCCCAGTATCTCAGTGGGATCTAGAGGAGGCAGTAAAAAATAAATAACAAAGATGACACAGTGAATATTCTGAGTCTTTCATCGAGGTTCTTAAGTTAAATTTGGCAGAGAGTCAAGCAGCTGTTTCACAGATGGAGGAGCTGAGCCTCAGGTTCCATGAGTTATTTGCCCAAGGTTACAGAAGAAGTGGCAAAGCCAGAACCAGTGTCTCTTGTTTCCTGCCTTCCTTCTCCCCCCTGAAACTAGATTAATTTGTCTGTGAAAAATGAATAGTGCTGCATACAACTGAGAAATAAGGTTATTTTTTTTATTTATTATTTTCTTTATTATGGCCAGTCTTTTAGGCCACTCTCACCTCTTGAACAGCAGGGTTGAGCAGCCAATTCTGCTTGGAAAGGTAAAGTGCAAAAGGTCTTTAAAGTGTTTTCTTCTCTTCATAATTTTTTCACCAGAAGTTGTTTAGAGAAGAAAAGAAGCAAAATTCCTTTGGGGGTGTGTGGAGAGGAAAGGTTGTGGGATGGGTAGAAGAAGAGAAGAAAAGCTGGGTTTAACTATTTTTACAGCCAAACAGGTAGCAAAATTAGAAGAGAATCTGTGTACAACTTGGAAGACAAATCTCTCTGGGAAGATCACTAAAGCCCAAATGAATGCTGCTGACAGGCATCAGAGTGCTCAGATAAGATCCTATTATTCAGACTCATAACTTTGAGTGGAGGAAGATACCCGTAACTGAAAAGTAGAGAAATAGAGATGGTAATATTCAGTTTGTCAGCTGAGTTGGTGATAGGAAGGTGTATCTCACAGTGATTATAGGATTAGAAGGTTTGCCAATACTGTTAGTAGAATGGGATTTATGGAATGACACCAGTGTTAAAGGTTTGAGTGTTCTGAATGCAGGATTTCATTATTTCCTTGGTGCCTATCAAGTCTAATGTGTGGGAAAATGGAGTTGCTATTATTTAAACTTGAAATCATTTCCAGGCTTCTCAGCATCAGGAGAACTATTCCATTTTGCATCATCTGTTTCTTCATTACTCAGTGATAATTTGTATTTGCCCAGGAGGATTTTCAAGAGATGAATAACACTCTCACCGAGAATTGTGAACATTGAAATTTACGCTAATTCTGTATATGGGCTGTTGTATGAAATTTAAATTATGCCTATTGCAAACTCCTACATCACGTCTATTCTCTATCAGACAATGCAATTCTACGTAGTGGGTTTCTTCCTGAGATGATTATCTGCATTATGAGTACATTTTATTTTATCAGCAGAACAAAAGCATCAGAGGTGATTGAAGTAAATGATACGTGTTTATAAAAGTAACAACAACAATTGGATGTTGTTTTTCAGTCATTTCCATACATTGTTTGTACATTCTTTCTAGAGTTAATACAGCTTTTGTCTGTATAAAGAGAATAAGTACACTGAGACAAGATGTGAATGGAAGCATAACACAGTAGTATTTAACTCTGGGAGTTTTAAAATGATAATGATGATTATATAGCTCTTCCCATGGCACTTTAGCTCTCAGAACATCAAGTGACTGCCAGCATTGCAGTGAAATTCATTGTCTGCAGATGCTCAATTCATCAGTGACATCCCATCCTCCATGCTTCAGTGACACTTCTTCTCTATTTGGGCAAATTTCACTCACCCATGAACTTAAGTTTGTGGTCTCTTACCTTATCACAAGAGATTGTGTAGGTCTGAGGTTTTAAGTGAAAAGTGTTCAAAACCACCCCAAGTGCTGTGCCAGTTCTGGAAGGACATTGAAGGGCTGGAGTGAGTCCAGGGATGGGAACAGAAGGGTCTGGAGTGTAAATCCTGTGAGGAGGGACTGAGGAAGCTGTGGGGGCTCAGCTGGAGAAAAGGAGGATCAGGAGGGACCTTCTTGTTCTCCACAACTCCCTGACAGTGAGATGGGGGTCAGGCTCTGCTGACGGGACAGGATGAGAGGAAATGGTGTTAAGCTGTGCCAGGGGAGGGTCAGGTTGGACATCAGGAAGCATTTCTTCATAGAAAGGGTTGGCAGGTATTGGAAGGAAGTGCCCAGGAAAGTGATGATCTTGGAGTTGTTTTCCAATCTTCATTACTCAGTGATTATCTAATCATGTAATAAAATACCTGCCTCACTTCTGATCTCTGCACAGAACCCCCAGCATTTGGTCCAGTAGGGATTTCTGGGATGTAAAGATGAAACACTGTCTGATATGAGCAGTGGGATGAGAACAGCTGTCTAAGACTATTCTATGCCCCTGACATCTCTTGACGAAAAGAGAATCCTACACTATTTGTGTATAATAAATTTACAGCCACTTCATCCCAGCTGACGGAGACATGACAGCAACAAAAATATGTGTGAAATAACTGTGTCAGGGTTTGTGGAACATGTACATGAAAGAAAACAGGAATAAACGGGACTGTAAGTTTTATCTAGGCTAGGAATTTTATTTCTTTTTATGCCTGCTTTTTTCAAATAGCAGGTGAAGCTTGAGACTGAATAAAAATAATAATAATTTAAAGCCGTCCTATTGTTGGCAATATGTTGTTTGTACATTGGCTCAAACTAAGCTGCTAAATTGGGACTCAAGTACAGCCATGTGAGCACTTCATTTTTCACGTGTAATTTGCCATTCCTTTGTATTTCAGCTATCATAGCTACAGAAGCACAGAGGAATCTTATTTGGGATGGAACAGTCTTACACACTGGCTGTATTACCACACTGCTGCTGTTTAAGGAGCATGATTCTGGCTTTCAACATGAAATTGCTCCAAATCTTATTTTGTAGTAGCATGAAATATGATTGGGTGAAGAAAGTAATTTGATAACATGTTTTCTCAACATTCCCCCTTAGTATTTGCTGGTTTTATTCCCTCATGTCCTACAGTGTGTTATTACCATTGATAATGTGAGATGCAGCCTCCATTTATCTAAAGCAGCTTGGAAAAAAAACACAAATTATTCGCGTAGAAAGACGGGAAAACAGGGATATGACGTAAAACACGCTCTGCAAAGACTAGCAGTGACTTTATTTTGTTTGAGCAGGTGTTCCCATCCCCACCCTGGTGTGGTACAAGGACTCAGTCCCCCTCAGCAGGCTGGAGAACCCGCGGTACAAGGCGCTGCTGAGCGGGGGGCTGCGCATCCACGCGCTGCGGCCGCAGGACGCCGGCATCTTCCAGTGCTTCGCCAGCAACCCGGCTGGGGAGATCCACACCTACACCTACCTGGATGTCACCAGTGAGTCAGGAGTGGTGGCACGGGGTGCAGGAGGTGTCATTCCTGGAGGTGACCCCACAGCCATCACGTTTCTCCTGCTTTAGTTCAACCCACACAACTCTGATTTCTTGTCGAGGGTTGCTGCCCCAGGTGTAAGGAGCCCCAAAATGCCCCTGTGGCCTCAGCACAATCTGCTGAATGGTGTGGAAAAGCTCTCCATGACATCAGGAGAGCTTGGCTTGAGGTGAACTGCCCTATTTCACATGGCAAAAAGAGATCTTAGTGAAAAGAAAAAAAAATTGTGAAATAATTTTATATTTCCTTTCTATTTCTGCTCTAATGTAATTCCATTCTGAACTTGAGTTACTGCTTCATGATTGTGCATGCTATCGTTTTATTTGCCTTTGTCTGCAACTGCATTTGGTCAGGGAAAAGAAAGAAAGTTCAAGTTAAATGTCTTTTTTGGCCAAGAAGTCAGATTAAATGGTTTTGTTAATGAAGTGCATGCTTCTCTATGGAAGAATTACAAATCCTAGTAGTCTCTTTTAACAGTGATTATTAACAGTCATTTCTGTAATATTAAACTTCCCTTCAGGAAGCCGATTTTTAGCTCAAGAGCACTTTGCACATACTGACCAGAATTCCTACTGGCCTCAGAAAATAAATCAGTCCCAGTTCAATATAGATCTAGGAAACTGCAGGAAAAAAAACTGCAATAAAATGCAACTGGGGGAAAATAAGAGAGAAAGAAACTTAGAAAATGTCTTGGATAAGGCTCAGGTTCTAAATTCTTTTGGCTGACATTTAAGTTTCAAAGTTAATGCCTTTCTCAAGTTGCTTTTCATCTTAAAGAACTCTGTTATGAAGATGAAGGAAAATAGTTTTGTTTATCTAGATTTCTTAAGTTCCCCCCAAACACTCATTTTGAGCTATATCTTCCTTTTTCTTTAACCTGTCTTACTTGTACAGGTACAAGCACTGATAGATTTTTATTTTCTGTGTAGGTAATAAACAGGATTAGGCAATTCCTGGGAGATGAATAAGAAAAGGTTACAGTCACTGCTGAAAGGTTTTCATGTCTTATTGTCATGTCCTTCTCCATGATCAGCTCTATAAAAGTGGATGTAAAGTAGTCCACGGTAATAGTTTAAGGATCTTCTGAGAGGTGAGCCATTGAGTTTGTTTGAATTTTTTATTCTAGACATCAAGCCTGCCTTTATCCAGCCCCCAGAGGACACCACAGTCACTGAGGGGATGACTGCAGTGCTGACCTGTGATGTTTCAGGGGCTCCACGACCTGCCATCTCCTGGAAGAAAGGTAGCCAGTTATTAATGTGTAGAAGAGCTGTAATCCACATTTCCCTGCCCATTCCTGTTATTGAGATCCTATAGATCCATTCAGTGCCCCTTTCTCCCTTCCCCTGCCCCTATGAGCAGCAGGTTCACTGTGAGCATATCATGACCTGCTGGCCTGGGCAGGATGAAACATTTTGGAAGAGCTGGAACTGCAGTTCCTGATCCCTGAGCCTACCTGACACTAACCATGCTGCTTCCCCCTGTGTGTTTCAGGAGAGCAGATCTTAGCCAGTGGCTCGGTGCAGATTCCTCGCTTCCTTCTCCTCGAGTCTGGAGGGCTCCAGATAACGCCCGTGTTCCTGCAGGATGCTGGCAATTACACTTGCTGTGCAGCCAACTCTGAAGGAGCTCTGAATGCTTTTGTGATGCTGACAGTGTGGAGTAAGGATAATGCTTTGTTTAAAGTCTAACTTTAATCAAGTATTAATCAGTTTTTGTTGTACGCTCAGGAAATTTTCATAAGTAATTATGCTTTTCTCATTAATAGAGTTACTTGTATGATTTAATAGGAATAATGTGTCTATTTTAGGAAGCCTATCACAAATACCCCTTTTGTTTGGAGAATTATGCATATAAATCTCTATTTTATGAAAGGAAGTGTATTTAAATAGAGCTTCAATCACAATTACAGTTTTACTCAGGTTTTGCTTTGGCATCTCGCATTGCAACTCCGAGCTTTTAACTTGTAGATTTGGCTGTTTGCAAGTGGTTTCTGCCTCCAGGAGTCTGCAGTACCAGTCCCTGCTGGTACTGAGGCTGTAGCCACAGCCACAACAGATAGGATTTTCCTCACACTTTTGTGTTCTTTGTGGCTCTGGGTGCTGTTGGAAGGCAAATCAAAGTGCAGCAGATTTCAGCTAATCCCACACACTACAGACTGGTGTGGGACAGGGCATCCCATGAAATGGTTTTGTCATTCACCATTTTCCCTTATCTCTGTATTTTTTATTTCTTCTGCTGGGGAAGTGATTCTGATCCAAGAGGTTCTCCTGTGTTACTCCTAAGTGAGTTCAATTGAAGTGTAACATGGTTTTACTACTCAAGGTACAAAATAATGATCCCTGAGCAGGGACTAAGAGCAACTAAAAATAATGAAAATGATGAGAATTAATACAGAAATGTTGTCGCCTTCTCTCCTCTCCAACACTTGAAGTACTGATTTTGCTGCTGGTGTGTGGTACATATTTGGCATTTATTAATCCCCAAACTCTGCAAGCTAAATCAGCCACATTTTTTCCTTTTGAACTCGGGAATACCTGGAAACATTTCTGGCAGTAACTGTTATGTATTTATGTCATGTGGCCATCATGTTTATGTCTTATTAACAGCATAGACTTGGTAGAAAATCAGGGTGGTGTAAAGTGAATGATATCCAGGCATATGGATCAAGTAAAGGAGAGCCTTCCTATTAACTCTCAAAGCTATGGTTCTCACAGGTTTTAAAGATAGTTCCTGTTCATTGTACTGCATGAGGGGGAGGAAAGTGAATATAACCTAATGTTTGTGTAGCAACAGCACCATTATAAAGCCAGCACTCTTACATAGGTACATCAGGAGTAATGCTAAAAATCCCATGCTATTTAGAGTCAGCTTTTGATTTTGCTGATGGTCCCTTCTTGTGCATGTATGAGATATCACAGTAGATGCTGATTATCTCTGTAGGGATTTGTGACTTATTAACATTACCCACATATCTCCCATGCTCATCCTGGTTGTCTCCCTGCCTCAGCTGATGCTCTCTGCTGCTGTTCCTGTGTGTGACACTTAAAGGGGATCTTTCACACCAGATCTGGTTGCTGTAGTTACAGCAATTATTATGTTCTGAGCTTCCAGGAGGGGCTTGAGTAAGGATGTTCTGAAACATTTGAGTAAACAACATATCTTTCTTATATGGAAGATTTTTCTTCCAGGAGCTCCTCCACTGTCCTGGAGTTGATGAAGTTGTTGGGTGCTATTTAAGTTTACCTCTTTCTCGGTATTTTTCAAGTGCATTTTTCTTTGCACAGATTTTCCTTGTTCTTGTTTGTTTTTTTGCCGCTCCAAACAGCGTTCCTCATTTCCTGACTAAGTGTTTGCTTCCACATGCTCATTAAGACTTTAGGGAGTTGCCACAGACACTTGCACAAGCCAAAGGAGAGCTCGGAGAGCTTTACCATTCCTCTCATCTGGGCTCAACTCGTGTCCTGTGCTGCTGTGCCTGTCCACACCCCACAGCTGTCACCTGTGTCACAGTGTCTGTCGAGGGAGGGGAACCTGCAGAGCCTCGAAGAGCAGTGTCCTGCTTGTTCTGAATGACAAAGGCTCGGTGGCTGCTCTCTGAGTGAATAGCCACGTGTCTTGTTTTGAAAGACAGGTGTCTGCCAAGAAAGGCAGCAGCCTCTTTTTAAAACAGAGAATGTAAACCCCCTCCCTCCAATTTTTTATAATTTTGAAATTAAGGGGCTCTCAGGCAAAGATATGGGAATAGGAATAACAGTTCTTTACTAGGAAAATTAAAATAGAAATACAGTATTACAAAGAACAAACCCAAAAACACTGCCAGAGTCAGAATCCAACCTGACACGCCATCAGTCAGTCAGGGTGTTGGTAGCAGTCCCATTAAATGGTGGGTGCATCCTCCTGCAGTGACAGATGTGGTTCAGTTGAAGCAGTGGTGCTGTAGGAAGGTGCAGTTTTCCTCCAAAGGTCCAATGATGATGCTGAAAGGTCCGGTTTTTCTTCTGGAATCTAGTGGAAAAAGGCTGCCTTGGTGTTCCAGATCTCAGTTTTTATCTAGGTAGGAAAGGCTTGCCTCCTCCCCCTGGGTGGAGCATCTCCCAATGGGATGATGTGATTTTATCAGCCATGCAATGGGACTCAATGGCTCATTAACAGAAGATATCTTCCTGGAGGAAGGATGGGTTGTGGAAAAGATAAGGATGACTGCCCCACCTGATTTTAACAGATGGTCATTGACAGAGAGTATCTCCCACAGAGATAAGGATCACTGCCCCCCTGTTCTCAACAGATAGTGATAGAATACATACTCTTGGTCACATCCTGTATTGAAACCTAAGACACCACAGCAAAAGGCTCTAATTTCACCTGAGCTGTGCCTTGTCTCCTTTCAGATCGCACTTCCATTGTCCGCCCTCCCGAGGACAGCACGGTGATCAAAGGGACCACGGCCACCCTGCGCTGCGAGGCCACTCACGACCCCAGAATTTCAATCAGGTTCGTGGTGTCACTCCTCGTTTGTGCAGTTTATCCCAGCTTAATTTTGTAAGCTGTATGAATAACATTAGGTGAAAAGTTTCGGGACCCCAGATTTTCACACCAAACCCCTGATTACTGCATTATAAGGTTGTACACTGTATCATTAATCATATAAATCCCATCTTCCATTTCAGCCTTATGTATTATTTACAATGAGCTATGTTCCACTTCATGACTTCAATATAGCCTTCCATGATTTTACTGTCAAGGTTAATACACTATCAATAAAACCAACTTGTCAGAGGCTGATACTTAATGAGAGTAAAAGCCAAAGAGAAGGAATGGGATTTCAGAAGTGTTTACTCTGGGGTGCATAAAAGCCACACCAGAGATGCCTATGTTTTTGGAAACAACTCAATAACTTGGGCTTATAGTCTGTTCTAACTGTGTAAAGAAAACCAGAACTTGTCTGGGCTATTAAAATTTGAATTAGAACATTTAGAGGAAGCTCAAAACTTGAAAATAAATTTACCATGAAAATTAATGTAGTCTGAAAGCAACATAAATGAAGTAAAATGCAAGGAAGAGCTTGGAGAGTGCTTGAAGGGTGACCTGCAGAAAGAACTCCAGAAAGAGAAATATAGGTATAGAAATTTCAGTTAGAGGTGGGAAATTGTGAGTCTGTGGGCTCTCCCCATCTCTGTGATATGTTGGGAGGTGTGTTTTTGATATGTGAGCTCTAGCAAACCTTCAACAACTTTCTGATCCTGGCAGTCCAATGTTACAGAGCCTTGGCAGAGCTGGGCCAACACCCACCATTAACTGCAGAGTTAATGTTCTGGTGGGGGTGAACTTAAGAACTTGGACATTTATGAGTACTCCATCTTTTCCTTGTAAAACACATAATATCTCAGATGGAATTGCATTTTTCATTCTGATTGCTTGATCTAAAACTTAAATTTGTAAAAGGCACTGCTTTTGAGAGTAGCTGCAGGGGCCTGTCATTTTTAACACGTGATGACAGGAGCTGATCCCTTCCAGCAGAGTTAAAATAAATCAATTCTGGTGTTCTTACGAGTAATCAATAACTGAAACATTGTAATGCTCAGGTACCTTTGGAAGAAGGACAGTGCTGTAATAAATCCATCCAGCAGTTCCAGGATCACTGTAGAGAAGGATGGGACCCTCCTGATCAGCCAGACGTGGTCGGGGGACATCGGGGATTACACCTGCGAGGTCATTTCTTCCGGAGGAAACGACTCCAGGACAGCTCGGCTGGAAGTGATGTGAGTACTCCAGCTTCAATGTTCACCACACTGCCTTTCAGGCACCCTCAGCGATTCTTCTAGCATTTAATTCTAGGTGTTGTGAAAAAGTGAGAGCTCTGATTTTTTTGGTGTGGGGCTTTTTTAAGGAAAATTAAGGCTGGTTCATTGCTAATTAAATTGCTTTGAAATGCTCTGATCTCGTGGCTGAGCCTGCTTTGAGCGGGAGTTTGGACCAGAGACCTCCTAAGGTCCCTTTAAACCTGGATCCTTCGATCACTCCATGCTGTAGGGCTTTCCCATAAAGCCCAGGTGCTGTGCTGGGATGCCAAGGTTTGAAAACAAGAAAATGTTTTCTTCCTTTTAGTATTTTTTCTCTGTTAAACATTTATCAGAATAGCTGGTCCCTGGATGGGCATTGCTTACTCTTGCATTCTCTTTATACATCATTTTTCAGGAAAAGAAGTATTTTTATGTATGATTTTCTTTATTCCTATGGATCTTTAAAAATAAAAACAAGAAAATGTTTAAAGTGCCATTCAGTTCTGGAAAAGGATTATAAAAATGTCATTACATGGTTCCATATTTTCTGTTTCTGTCATTCCACTGGGGTGAAGTGCATTTCCATTTTATTTTTATCACTAAAAGCAACAGCTGTGGGTTTGGTACATGTATGGAGCAGATCAAATGAGAAAAAGAAGGTAATGTTTTGTGTAGAGTTATTTATTTATTTATTTACTCAAGTAGTGCCGCATGCTTTAATTTAACTAAAATTTCATCTGTTTCTGCTGGTCATGCCTGATGTCTCTGAGAAGATGGCAATTGTGTGGTTGGCAGTGTAATGAGTTCACCTCTGAGATTTGCTGTGCAGAGGGCTGTTTGATACAGCATCATTCTGACAGTGCCAAGGCTCCATCAGATGCCCATTTTCCGAGAGCGGTCATACATTCTTTTTCTAATTAAGCACTCCTCAGCTCTCCTCCCGGAGTGCATTTTACTGCTGGTTGGAATCCAAGAGCAGAAGACAATTCAGAATATATTGCTGCTACATAACCACGCTCACTGTTCTCTGAGGCGGTTTTTGAATGGAGGGCAGAAAATCACAGAGTAAAGACTGAAAAGAATGTTAAAGCTTGGACTTTGAATCAAAGCTATAAATATGTGCTAAACACTTCAGCAGCAGGATGGTTTCCTAATGCTGAATAGCAAAAGCTGCCCTGTGCAGCCCAGTACAGCACAGGGAATTGGATTTACTTGCAGTTCCCCGTTGACCACTGAGGAGCTTCTTTTATGGTCCATAAAATCTGGGCTGGAAGTTGGTTGGAGAGGCTCATCCTGTGTGCACTGCTGAGGCACCCCAGCTGTTCCAGCTGTGTTGACTGGCTCTCCATGCACTGGAACTGCCTCTTAATCCTGCATCTCTACTTCCTTTGATGTTCTGTTGCTGATCGCCCATCTCCTGTTTTTCCTGGAGGAATTAAAGAAATCTATCAGACCCACTCTTTCAGAGGAGTCAAGTAACTGATAAGTCACTCAATAATACCTTGAATTGTGACATTTCATTTCAAAGCAGGGCTGCAGGTAGTGCAATACTGCCAGAGAACATTGCATTTCCTTGCAGCTTTCATCATTATTGTTTGGCTCAGCAGCACAGATCTGCGAGGAGGAGAGATACACAATACAACAGGAGTGAAATGAGGAAGAAAATATGTGGAAAGGAAACGTCTGAAGTAAGGCTTAAATTAAATTCCAGCTTGTACAGGAATGACAGATCTATAACATTCCCTGTTCTCCTGGATAATTCCCTCATGCAGAGCATTAGCAAACAGGGCATGCACGTTCCCATCGATGAGCACTTACACTTCAGTGCCTTGAGTAGCACTAATGTCAGACAAATGTTCAAAGGAGGCCTCTCCACCAGTGACACACTGGAGCAGTCACCAATGGGTAATGCTGTGTCCCACACAGCCTTGCCTGACAACTCCAAATCTCTGCCCACCTTTCCCCCCACCAGGAACCAGCATGTTCCTCCTCCACCTCTGTGACCATCAAGAGGAATTTCCAAAGGCACAAATAAGTTTGTTACTGATTTCTGTTCAAACCAATTCAATTGAAAACTGTCAACCTTCAGGTTATTTAATCTCTGAGTGGTCCAGTTTTCAAATCTCTGAAAAGAAGGAAAGAAAACTCTCTCTTCCTTTGCCTTCCCTTGCTGGAAGTCAGGCTTGGGGAGAAAGGTGATGTTCCTTGCTGGAGAACCTGCACTGATAGCATGGCACAGATACATTGGTGCTGCAGGCAGGATGGATCATCTTCACCAGCATGAAAGAAGAAATAAAATATTTTCAAAGGAAAGCCAGAAAACTAATGAAGAACTTGCTAAAGTGCAGCCAAAGGTTACCTTGCTCATCAATTTTGCACTGATGGTACTTGGGCACAGAAACTAATTGCTAGTCAAGATACTCTATTCATTCATTTGTCTTCCCTCTAAATGTGTTTATTCTCCATGTACATCACTTGATTTGATTTGCATGAGGTAAAACATTTGCGAGTGATGTTTCTATTCTGCAAGAGATAGATTTTAATTTTATACTGACTGTTTTTCTCCTAGCAGAGTTTCTCAACTGCATATCAGAAACATTTGGTGATGAGCCCCCCGCTTCTCTTGCATCTCTGCAAGTCACAGGGTTTGATCCTGAAAGTAATTGCATGTTATGAAACATCCCAGTTTCATTTAGCTTACTTTTATAGTCCTGTAAACACCACCCTGAAATACATACAGAGGAAAAAAGGCTTGTTCCTAAAGCTGCATAAGCTGAGTTATCACCATGCATCACTCACCTGATGGGAAACTGTGCTGATTCCAGCTCAAAGTATCCTGAGGATTCTGAGGATGTATAAAATATGCAGAATTACCATTATCTGTGCCTGATGACACTGCTCAATATCAGCCTGTCTGCAGCCCATGCTAGAGGATCTCTTTGTTGTATGAATGTGACTGCAAAGTATGGTAATGCTGCATTGTTGGAAAATCAAAGCCCTGTACAAGCCTCTGTTATGTCACAACATATAGTAAAATCTTTTAGGCTCTTTTTCTATGCAAAAATATGGGAAGGACAATGTAATACAAAAATAGGCAATTTATTCCTGGCAGCAAGTTCATCTTCTTTCAGTTCCCTTTCATCAGAGAAAGAGCTATTATTGTTCTGTCTTCTTCAAAAGCAGGAGAGGGGAGCTAACCACTTATCATAAACCCCAGTGGGTTGCCAGGAATGCACAGTATTGCCTTTGTCAGCCATCTATCCATGAATTTGGATATGCTTTTTACTGGAGTATTTATAACTGCTGCTTCTTCCAATTTCTTCCCAATATATCCCATAAAAAATTACTGCTAAAATTAAAATCAGTATGACCAATGCAGGGTAAGAGGTAAAAATGACGTCCCATTACAAATGTAACTTGATACAGATCCCACAGGCCTTGGTTCCAATAGCCCATCTCTTCTTTCTCCAGGGAGAGAAAGCAGAAGGAATGTCAAACTTGAAAATATATTATTCCTTCCTCACTGAAAAGAAGGCTTCTATTTATTTTTCCAAGCTCTCTATTGAGATGTCATCCAAGAATCAAGGTTCACTGCAGAGTCTGAGTGCACTTGATACTCAAAGGAGAAATATCACCCAGAAATGCATTTGGAAATAAATGCCATTGTGTCTGTTTGTCATTGAAGGTATAGCAGGAACATAGGTGTTTTCAGCAAAAAGAAGGCATAACATTCAAACCCCTTTCCCAAGTCATCTCCAGATCTGAGCAGATTGAAATGGGAAATAAGTCTGTGCACTCTGGAACTCGGCAACCCTTTAATTTCAAAAATCGCTCTTGTTACAGACCTGTGAGCGACAAAGAGCCTCAAAACTCAGGGCTGCCTCACACGAATTCTTCTTGTCTTTATAAATAGGAGAAGATTCTTCTGCAAGAGAAACTGCAAAGTCCTGAGCAACAGTTTCCACAGTTGTGTGTCAATTTAAACCATGATAAACTTTGAGGAGCAGAGCCATCAGGGCTCTGCATTCCCTCCCTGCCTCAGCCTGGTGCTGTTATCAGCCCTGGCAGATGAACCACCTGCTCCTGAGCAGACCCTGCCTGCTGCACCTCGAGAAGGAATCCTTCAGGAAACAGGAGCAGGGCTTTTCAGAAAGTCACAAGAAAACTTGTTTAATCTCCTGTGCCTTTTTAGTAATCCTCTCTTCAGTCACAGTCTTTCTAATTACCTGCTGCTGGACCATTTTTCTCAGAAGTCTCTCCAAACTGTGTCTGGTTTATTTTTCTCAGCAAATACTCTGCTTTTAGCTAATTTTATAAAATGCTCTATGTGTTTGCTGAGTGAATTTTTCAGCTGCCCTCTGGCAGTGATGAGCTGACTCAAAACATTAGGGTTTCTGTTTTGAGCATGTATCATGTGCAACTGGCTAATATTTCTCTCCCAGATTGTCACAATGACTTCATGTTCTTTTCTTGCAAATGCACTATTTTAACTGCTTTGTCAGAGTTCCCTCAGGTCACCTTGGTGGCAATGCCATTAACCCTGGGCTTATCTATCAATTACAGATTTTAAAGTGTCCATGCACATATTTTGCTATCACATAAAATAAGTTATGGAAAACTTGCCTCCATGCAACTCTTCAGTATTAGAAAAATGAGGTTTTAAGCTACTATATATTGAAAAACTTCCATATATTTCCTGTTGGGGCTTCAATGACCAAAAGAAAGATAATTATGGAATTACACTTTGTGTGTCTGGTCAAGGTCTGTTCAGTACTCTGGGTGTTATTGTTCTAAGCCTCATCCACTTTCTTGGTGCTGACCAGTTCTAGGCTGAGGTCCTCCTCACCCTGAGAAAGGGTTGAAATTAGAATTCTCTGCAATAATTTCTTGAGTGTTAGAAGCAAGGAAAAATAATCCTCTTAAAGGAAAAATAGAAGCAACAATCTCTTTGGGGAATGTGAATATTCATGATGGTGGTACAGGTCTCATTTATCATCCCTTCCACAGGGTATGTGGTAGCAAATGAGAAGAAGACAAAGTGTAAGTGCATGCTAAAGTAGAAATTACTACTTATTAATCTCTGCTTTTGCATACTACAATCAGAGAGGTACCCTCCTGTGCTGAAATGTCTTTGTAGCTTTAAATATTTATTTCTGTCCAGGTGTGTTTCTTAGGCACTTGTTCTGTCTGCCTCGAGGGGTTTAAGTCTGTGAGCACCATCTGTTGCTGTTGAGCATGGACACATTTGGGTAAAGACAAACCCAATATTTGTGATATTTGTAGATGGGGTGTCCTAGATGGAGGCAGCAGCTCACGCTACTCAATCTCTGTCAGAACAGAAAGTGCCCATTTCCCTTGTGCTGCTGCTGATTGTCCTTGTCAATCTGACAGAATAATCTACTAAACCCAAATCCTAAGGAAACAAAACCCCACCTGTTAACTCAGTTTGTGCATTCAAAAAACAGGGAAAAGGGGATGTCCCCTCTTCAAAAATCTTCTGAGTCTTGTGCACTTGGAAAAAGAGACTGAGCTTTAAGTCTTTCTTGATTGTATAGTCTCTGTCTTCAAATGAGCTGTTGAGCCCTAATGGCTCAACTAATGTATGGGACATCAAGAGTAGTAAATGCACACCTTGAAAATAACCACAATATATTCCAGGTGTGCTCATTTACTGCCCAGAAAAGCAGATCTATGGGGATAATCTGCTGTGAGCTCCCCTTCAGCTATTCCCCCCACATTGCTGCTTCTGTGGCCATCATCTTCCAGGAGGAGCTGGAGCCACAGCCCCTCTCTGAGCTGTTCCCACAGGGACTGGTGATAAATGAAGTGGGGACTGGGACTTCTGTGAGCCATGTAGCAACAAGACGTTTCACTCTTTCCTTCACTAATTACCTTTGCCAGCTTAATCACAAAAACTTTTCCAACCAGCTTGCCTAGGACATAATGATAAATTGTGGTGGAGGTTTAATGTTTATTATAATTTAATGTTTCATTCAAAATTAAGCAGCACACTCCTGTAGTCCCTGGGTAAATGGCCCTATCTTACACCCCCACACTTTCCAGTGACAGCCACACTCTGTCTCCCAGGTCAGCTGCCCTCTTGCTTTGTTTCCAGGTCCCCCTGTTTCCTAAACTTGTTTATCCAAAATTTCACAGTGCTGTGTTCAAAATCTGCTCCCTTTGGGCCCACACATGCTCCTTGCTGTGCCTGATATTTGTTTTAGCCCCAAAGTGGCCATGGCTGAGCTGTTGGTGCACGCCCAGATAGGAGTGAGAACAGTCAAGTTAAACTCCTCACCATCAAGGCATCTCAAGCAAGGGATTTAATGAAGTTGAGATCTGAATCACACCCTGAGGTGTCATTCCATGTTTACTACAGAAAGAGCCTGGGGTCACCGTGCTGCTAATTTGGTTCTGCGTTTAAAGTCAAATGAGATGAGACAAGGCTTTGAGTCTCAGGTTTAGCCCTAGGAAATATCAACCCCTCTTGCCTGGAGAGAGGTGGGCAGGGAAGTGCCTTCTGCTTCTGGTGCCTCATTAGCTGTGTGTTTTTCTTGCCACTCTTTGGCTCTTCCAGCAATTTTTTTTTTTTTTTGTTGCTAACTCCACAGTGTGTATCCATCAGAAACACGTAAACAAAAGCATTCACGGCTTTAACAGAAAAATAATAAAACTATTGTCTGGCTCTCCATATGTTCCCCAATCTTCCAGTAGAAACAGAAATCCAGGACATATTTATTGTTCTGGCTTGGAGCCAGAGCCTGTATTTACTTTTGTGAGTGGCTGAGGAGTTGCGGTTTTTAAATAACTCTGAGCCTTCAGTGGCAAAATACATCACAAGCAGGAATTACTGCGTTTTTAATTTAAGCATGTGAGTGCTCTCATGGCTTTCTGCTCTGGCTTGAGCTGTGGAAGGGTCACCCTCAGCCTTCCTGGGGAGGAGGGCAGATTGAATGGCTAAAAACTGGCCCTCCTTGCTTTCCCTTCACTCCAAAATCCTCGTTCTTAGGAACCAGGATGATAAGGAGCAAAAATCATACTTAAGTATAATGCTGAAGGGCTTTTATCTCTTAAAACACATCAGCATTTAAGGGTTGCAGTAGAATTTAGTGTTCTCACTTCACCATGCAACTCCCACTTTCAGCCAATGGGTACAAATGAAATGTTTTTCCACAAATTTCTTTATGTGTAGAAATTACACATTTTAATTGAGCTGCTGTTTTATTTTTGTTTTTGAAATGTTTTATGTTGTATTTCCATGGGGTTTCTGCAGGCATTTTCACTACATTTTCTGGTTGAGTGCTTCCAAAAAAATTCTTGTTATAGGGAGGAAGGATTCTACCCATGACAGGATAAGCCTGAATCCGTGAGTAAATCAAGCTGTTCTGTAGCCTAAGAATACATATGGTAATTTTGATTAGTCGCTCTGTGCGGGTAGTGTCAATGTCTTCTGCTTCCTTGAGTATGAAAAATTCCATGTTAAATCATATCTCCCATGTGTTTTACTGTTTATGTGTATCATTGCTGTCACATTGTAGGACATCATTGTAAGAAGGGAGAAAAAGTGAGAGAGGAAATTTATTGACCAACTTGCTCAATCAAAAACAGAATGAAAATTGGCATTTTTCCACATTTAGCGACATGTCCATTAGCTGTTCTAAGCATCAGCCTTGGGACTTTCAGCATAATTTTTTCCCCCCAAACAGGATAAAATTGTGAAGAATTCCAAGTTGTCCTTCATTTATTTAACTGTACAACAGCTGCTGGTGGTTTTGTATCCATCATCACACGGGGCTGATGTCACCAGCCTGTAAGACTGGAGCTGAGTGAAACGTAGATTAATTTTTTAATGTTTTGTGCTGGTTTATTTTTTTTATCCCCTCTCTTTCCCTTTTGCTCCACAGTGAGCTGCCTCACTCCCCTCAGAACCTCGTGGCCACCCTGAACTCCTCCTACAGCCGCAGTGTGATGCTCTCCTGGGTGCGCCCCTTCGACGGCAACAGCCCCGTGCTCTACTACGTGGTGGAGCTCTCTGAGAACAGTAAGTCAAATCCTTCTCAGCCTCATGGTGTTCTTAATTCTTCCTTCACACTCAGCTCTCCCCAGAGCTGCTGACAAAATGCTGCTGCAGTTTGCTAAACAAGAGCCAGTGTGCACAAAGGGGTTTGGCACTCAGGTGTTTGCACGCTGCAAGAGTGGAGTGACAAAGAAGGCTGAGATGGAGGGATTATTTTACAGAAAGACTTAGTTCCACCTCTAGTGTTGCCAGCCAGACTTGAGGCACATTCAGCTCATTCCTCAGTAAAACACCAGTGGTCAGTTTGCTCCTTCTCATGGCTTCTTCTTCAGTTTCATGGATTTCTTGGTGTGTTCAGAGCCCCAGTTTCACCTAAAAGATGCAGAGGGTGATAAGTCAAGGAACTGATGGTCTGTCAAAGGAACAAAATTGGATGTCAAGAGGAACTGCTGTCTTACCTCTCTGTGGACTCATACATTTTCTCTGCTTTCTCTAGGTTATCATTTTACACCCTTCCTTTAGCTATTTGGTTGAGGATGCTTGAGTGCAATCTGATTTCCTGGGTTACAAACCTGGGCATTGGGAATTGCCACTTCCCAGTTTTATCATGCTGTACACCAGGTCCTCTGTGGCTCTCAGTCTGCACGGTTATTCAGGGACATTGCTAATGCCTCTTTAGGAGTTGATGGAAAGATGAGGTTGTATGGAAATCGGTCACCTTGGCAATACTTTCTAATCTCTATCACCCTAGGAGCTGCAAATCCAAGCTGAACAATTGATTCCTGATGAAAAAATTAAGAGCATCACTTTTTGTGACATGTGGAAATTAGTCACTGCATAACTGAATGTGAAACAGTTCTGATTTCTGATTATCTGGAGAGCAGCAGTTTGTTTTGCCACACAGAGAGCTTGAGCTTGAGAAACTTGAGCTTCAGATCACATACAAGCCTTTTGCTTTGCAGGCTGGAGTGCCTAACTTCTCAGATGTGGAGGTCCCAGAACCGATGATCTTGACAACTGTTAGGAAAAGTGCAAGTTTCTAATCCTAGCAGAAATCCAAAGTCATGCCCAGGACTGCTGTCCTTAAAATAGTTCTTTTCAAGCAGACTCCTGATCTTTTTGTAACAAATAAGCAAGAAAATCCATGGTCCTGCACTCATACTCCTCCTCTACCTTTTCATCACCATCTTCCTTTTATTTTCACTCTTCTCTCCTTCTCTCCCATCACTACAGGCCAGTAACTGCCTGTTTTCCTTCTTTTCCTTCTCTGGTCTTTTGCCCAAGGATGTTACCCTTCTGCTCCTTATTTTCCAGTGGCTTTGTGGATGATAAATTAGTGAAGTCCCAGTCTGGGAACATGATGCAAAGGTCTCAGAGCTGTATTTACACAGAGACAGCACAGAGGTGGCAGAACATGTGCACTTGGGTCCTGCAGTGGGCTGCATCGACTGGGACAAGTCCCTAAAAGAAGAGGTAGCTCATTCAGTGCCAGGAGAATCATGGAATTGTTTCAGTTGGAAGGGACCTTAATGATCATCTCATTCCATCATCTTTCTTGTGTCATGGAGGAGTTTGGAAGGTCTTCAAGTCCTTTCGACCAAGGATGCTTTGCAGTGGTATAGGAGTGGGGTAGATGTGCCATCATTTTAGAATTAATTCACTGAAATTGGTCGAAGGCTCAGCCAAAATCAACAGTAGTTCTTTGGAAAGCATGCACACAATCCCTGAGAACACCACAGGGTCCTGTGAAACACTGCTCACTCTGTGATAGATAAATAATTTTGGCTGATGTCATTGCAATCTGCCACTGAGAGGGTCTCATTGTCCCAAAGCACAGGTCTGTGTCCTGCCACAGCTCAAAGCCGCAAAAGCCAAACACAGGCCAGGTTTGTTATGAACTGAGCATCTTAACTCCCAGATATATCCCAGGTCTTGCTGTCCTTCAAATTTTTGTCTTTATTTGCTTTGCTTTTATGTGCAATGTGTAAATGATTGCCCACAGAAGTAGAACAGGGAAGAATCTGAGCCCTTGGGTATTCCACTGTTGCTGTGCTCTCTTGTTCCATATATACAGAATAGTACAGCAGTGTCAGCAGTGACTTTGGTTTGGAACACTGACTGTAATGTCTGCACACTGTCACTGGCTTGTTTTGGTTTCTATTTTCCTGAAGTGTTTGTTTTTCAGGGTTATTTTGATCTCAGCATGTGTGGTTAATATTTAGTTTCTCCAGACCTCCTGCTCCTCTGGAAACCATCACCTTCCCTTTTTTCCCAGCCATCCCAAGTACTGTTTGTGCACAAAGCTGGCATTTGATGTTGTGTAGGTATGGCTTGGTCTGATATGACTGTGCAGAAACTCTCTTTGCTTTTCAAAGACAATTTCTGTTTGGGTTTTGTGCTGCAGAAGGAGTGACTACCAGGGAGACAGGGAACATCCTCCACGAGCTCTGTCACTGCCACAGCAGAGCAATGTGCCTCCCATCCCAATCCCCCTTCACTTCAAATGTGAAGGAGGGACACCAGATTTATAGTTTATTTTCCAATTAGCAAAGCTGCACAGATTTTGTTCTTAGTTCTGTGGAGTTTGAATGGTTGGAGTGTTTTGGTTACAAGTACTGAAACTTAGCCTTGTTTTGTTGGGTTTTTTTAGCTGCTCTGTTTTGGATAACTCTCTCACAGCCTTAGGATCCACAGTAGGTTTTGAAGCACGTACCATAAATGAATACACAACAGTGTCTGTGGCAGAGAAATAGCTGAAGAGCATTCAAAATAACGAGTATAAATTTCAGGGGTTTAATTACCAGCTGCATTAGAGGGAGGCGTGTCACTCCACCTGGCATGGATTAGAACTCCTTTTCATTAATATCAATTCAGTAAAGAGATACAAAACCCTTATTTTAATTAGAGGGGAAAAAAACAGTGGCAGATCGTGCACATAAATTGCTGGGAATATGAACGACTCTAGCCACCTAATTTTTAAAATTAATGTATTTGGCACAATGCAATAATTCTCAAAATACAAGTATTCACAGTAGACTGTGTCTGTGGGTGACTTGAGACATATGGCCTAAACATTTGGGGGCAAATTTATAATCTAATTTGAAAAACACAGTTCCAAGGAAACACAGTCATTAAATATTCCTGCCCACACAGAGCCAAGAATGTGAACCTTGATTTGAAATAGGATTTTCAAATAAATAGTACCATGCACTGCTGTCATTTGCACTAATATAATTTTGGATGTTTCATGACCTGTTTAGCCCCATTGCAATTTACCTCGGAATTCCAATGAAGTGTCTTCATGGAGTCAGGAGGGGATATGCTTATTTTATTCCAAAGAGGTTTAGACTGAAGGAATTAATCAAAAAAATATTCTGAATAGTCTTTTAACTGAAGAAATGAATTAAGACTTATAGAATTCTGCTGAGGACAATTAAGATAAAAGCCCATTTTTGTTTTATTGTATTCTGGGATATCTGTGCTGTGTGAGGTAATGATATAACTCAGATTCATCACGTTGTGCCAATGAGGAGATAATAAAAGCTCCTGTGGAAAGCATCTCTACATGCTTAACTAAAACCTATGAATTGTCATCCTGAATTTGGCAGGAATATTAAAATGGCAAATATTGAACTCATGGATAAATCTTTGCAAAAATCGAAGTAAAACTACATTGTCATTATGATTGTGACTCAGATCTAGATATGATAATTTTGAAAGATACTTTTTTTTCAGGCCACTGGTAGACTTTGTATAGGTCCTGCCAAAAAAACAGGATGAACCATTTAGCTTTCGTTTGGATTTTTTGCAATATCATATTGCTACAAGGGTTTCAAAGATTAATCCAGTGAATTCCAGCAGTACAGCAAATTCCTATGCTGCCATCTATGCAAAACTCCCTGGAGAAGGAAAGAGATGGAAATGTGTTCCAAACCTGCAAAAATCAGCTTTCTGCAGTAGATCTGGTCAGTAATATCAAATTAGAAATGATTTTTGGGGAAATTACAATTAATGCATGAACTATAGGGTAGACAGGGAAATAGAGAAGAAATGCCTCTTGGAACACAGCCAGAGTTACTGAACGCATCACAAGCACATCCAAAAATTCATGACAGAAAAAAAAATGTAATTTCTAAAACTCCAAAATGACATTGTAAACCAGAGAACAGCCTGTGAGATTCGTCATTTCCAATAAATTAACTTGGAGAGGCAATCAGAGTTAATTCAGAATGCCCAATATTTGTAAGACGACAGACAGCTCAACATGGAAGTTGTTCAGACAGCAGCAATTACAGGGGAAGAGCAGCAGAGCCCAGAGTATGTTCTGGGCAGCTTTAGTTAAATGAAGGATTAGCAGAGTCTGGTCACTCTAACAGAAGCTTTTTTAATAGTTTGACCTGGCAAGTCTTTTGTCACCATGGAGCTTCCTGGGACAGGTGAGTGACAGCCATCCCTGGAGGACAGGAGAGGCAGTATTGAAAATTTTATGGCATGTTTCCCTTGTCAGAACTGCTCTTCTCCACAGTGAAAAGAGCTTCTGCACAATCATAGGGTTGGTTGTGTGTATCTAAAGAGGGAGATCCGTTTTTTTGGAGTGTTTTGTTTATTGATTGTCAAAAAAAAAAGACTTGACATTTAAATTTTAAAGATACTCTGCACACTCAGTGTATCCAGTACTCCAGGAGTGAGCAAATGCTCCCTGAACCGCCCTCCTCTCTGAATCACAGTGCCCAGGAGATGAATAGGCTTCGTTTATATTAGTTTCCAGTTTAATCTCTCTTCCTGCCAGATCTTTTATCTTCCACCAGGAGAGGAAAAAGAATTAATAAAGTATTCTACAGATGCAGCATATAAACAGAGCAAAGCCCCAAGGTGCTGAAGAGATTAATAGGGCCTGTTGTTGAATCAAACTGCTCACTACATTGAGCTGCTTGGGTTAAGCACTCTCAGGTGGTGTTTACACTGGCAGTAAACAAATGAAATGCTCTAGAAAACGGACCACTGCCCAAGTAGCTCATACAAGGGTATTTCACTCCCCACTTGATGTTTGCTCTTCCCTTTTTTCTCAGGAAGTTCCTTCAGGCAGTGCACTAAGTCAGCTATAACTTAACTCCAGCTTTCCTTGATTTGTTGCTGTGCACTCTGGCCATAACAAGGCTGTTTGGGAAGTCTCAAGGGAAGCCTGTGAAAATTCAGAAGGAACTAGGGTGCAAAAAACTCCTAAGCAACGCTTTTCTGGATGGCACAGGTGTGCTTCCTCTAAGGACTCTCTAAAAGAAATCCAGTGTTCAGCTAAGATAAATTGGCATCAGGATCTTGCAGCCAAAGTGGCTGTTGGTAAATCAACAATTGGCAAGCACAGACCTTGACTGCTGTGCAAATGTCCCTGTCCAGCATTCCCAGTATTCTGCTGTGTCAGTTTTCCTGTTAAAAAAGACTTCGTTCTGGCAAGGCCTTTACTGGAATAAATACATTTGGAGTAATTTGAAGATGCAGTGTTTATAGCCCAACTGGCATCACACCCTAGAGGACTTAAACTTGCTAAGGAATCTGCCAGAAAAGCACAAAATGAGTGGCTTCTGTCTTGGTGTGAAGTTTAACAGCCTTCCACGTCTGGGACGTCTCATCTTCATTTTCAGGCAGACATTGAGGTGACCTGCCAGGAGCCACGATGCACTTCTGATGAGCAACATGCACAGATAACGTTGCCAAAATCTACAACGAGCTCCTCAGCAATTTCCAGAAGTGTTAGTAATTTTGAGCAGGGAGCATGAAAACAGCTGGTATTATTTAAAAACCGAACAAATCTTCAAATTGGCTGATTCCGTTGCTCTACTGTTGCAATGCAGACCAAATGTCACCTCCCCCTGACTATTTCAGTCATGACTTCAGGGAGGATATGTGACACCAGGCTATGGAGAGAAGAAGTCAGAATATTTAATTTTCAACATGTTTCATTTCTGACCTCTTTGAAAACTTGGAATTTGGGCATCAGAGGAGCTCGGTATGGCAAGAATATGAGCTGACAGTGAGGGGTTTAGAGTGCTGCCAGGGTTCTTTCTACCAGGGAATCTTCCTAGGACAATTAGATTCCATGCCGAATACTATCACTAGACAAAAAAAAAAAATATTTCAGACACGTAGAATCAGCAGCAGAAGCTTTCTCAGGTCTTGCAGCAAAAGGCTGATTTGGCAGAGAGAGTCACGCTTCTACACCTGCTTGCAAGCTGGGTAGGAAGATATTCCAAACTGACTGTGAATTTCATTAGAATCCTTCCACCAGAGCCACTCATGGGTGTGGTGGTGTGATGGCCTGCCAAACAGATGGGTTGTGAAATACACAGCCCATCTGTCTTTATCATGCTTGTTTCCTCTTTTATTAAAATGTTAATGAATATAGTTTTTATTTATTATGCCATGACATGTGCAGCATCACTTTCCAGTAGACAAATGTGCAATCTGCACAACCGTGTGGGCTGACAGGAAGGTTTCTTCTGCTGAAAAGAAACTTCTTCCCAAAGTTCCTCTGAGGGAAGCAAGCACAAAGAGCTCTGAGCAGTCAGAGGCGTTTTCTCACTTCTGCAGGGCTTTTGACAGGCACTTTCATATTTTTTTCTTTTTTACCCGTGCTAATTTTTCCAGATTGTGGATGGAAGGTTCACCTGTCAAACCTTGACCCGAAGATGACCGGTGTCACTGTGAGTGGCCTCACTCCAGCCAGGACCTACCAGTTCAGGGTGTGTGCAGTCAACCAGGTGGGAAAGGGCCGGTACAGCACTGAGACCAGCAGGTAATGACAGTGTCTGTGTGCTGAAGGGACAGCGACCTCGGGAGGGGAAATGCTGCTTGTGAATCAAGGAATAAAATAATCTTCTGCACAATGATTGGGAGGTGGAGAAGTTGCCATTTCCCAGGCCTCTGGAGAGTGCTCTGCAGCTGGCAGGAGTTGGGGATGATGGCATTTGGGGGATGCAGGAGATCAGCACATCATGGGAGAGGTGTCCTCATACTCCAGAGGATCAGTTGAACAGAATCTTGGAAATGATATTTTGCTCTTGTGCTAAGCCCCAGCAGTTAGCCCGGGCAGCAGCACAGCTCTCACCCTGTCATGGCAATGTCACTTCTGGAATTTACCCAGATGTGACAGAGAAGAATGGCTTCATCATATTCAGTTTCAAATGCATCCCTCTTCTTCTGTGAACCAAAGCTTGCTGCAAGCTTGAATTGCAGAACAGCTGAACTCTAAATGGCTTTTTCAAAATGTAGGAGTTTGATATGAAAAATATTGAAAGAGCTGAAAGAAACAATTTGGAAGGAGTCACAGACACTGGACCTGAGCTCTTACTCATTCAGGCTTGTAATCTTTTTAAAGAGTTGTAGCAGCCTGGGTGATTCCAAGAGAATAGGGTTACCTCAGCTGTCTGTCTTGTTGCTTGCTTAACTGATTTCCTATTATGTTGATTTGTTGTAACTATTTCATGCATGTCTTCAGCAGTTTGATCAGCATTATATTTCTTTCAAGTCATCAGACTGTGATAAAAGAAAGTGGTTCACTTGGAGTGGATACAGGAAATAGAACGTTATTTAGGTTTTCTTTCAAGACCCATGTCCATCGCATTCTTGTGTACTTAGGTTGATGCTGCCTGAGGAGCCCCCCAGTGCCCCTCCTAAAAACATCGTGGCCAGTGGGAGAACCAATCAGTCCATCATGGTCCAGTGGCAGCCTCCTCCTGAGAGTGAGCACAATGGGGTTCTCCATGGCTACATCCTAAGGTGAGTCCTTTCTTAACCTGGGGAGTCCAGAGGTAGGTCCAGGTGTGCACAAGGCAGTTCAGATGGTGTGATTTAAGAGTGTAATAAAAGCTATCTCTAATTGAATTCAACATATTAGTTATTGTTTGCAAATGTTCAGGCTGCCCTGGCTGGTTAAATATGAGAAAACAGCAACTCTTCAAGGGATCACAAGGGTGCAGCCACCTAAATTCTGGGCTGTCTGTCCTAGAGAGTCTGGGGACAAAGGACCAGCTCCCTGTGGAGACTCACAACATCCTTTTATTCCATTTTCAAAGGGAAGTGAAGCACAATGCAAGTGTTCACGTGGGAGGCTGGTACAGTGCAGCCTATGCAGATGTATATTTGCTTATTACAAGCTCAGCTCCCTGCTCGAAAGGTTAATTAAATTTATCAAAGACACAACAGGGCTCCTGCCTATGGAGGAGCAGAAAAGAATCAATAAACTTCAGTTTTGTGCCAAACAAAATGGAGAGAGGGAATGACAGGTCAGATGCTTCATGGCAGACCTTGGTTTTGTTTTGAAAATCAGCCAGTTGAGTAAGCTCTTTTCAGCCCTTTCTGTGTTTATTAATGAGAAACACATTCAGGCAGGTACCTGGGAATCCTGCACACATCCAGCCTGGCTGCTTGCACAGGATTTATTGTGTTGGAAAAGGTGTTGCCACACTTGAGAGGCTTTGCAGAGCATTTCTCTTAGGTGATTTTTTGGGACTCACTCCTACCCAATTCCACTACAGATTACTGCTCATTTGGCATCCTCCACACCCTGCAGTGTTAGCAGCCAGCTAGAGCCACACCTCTAGTGAGGGAGGCACTATCTAAATTAGAGTTTTTGTGGGAAACTCCCAGCCCCAGACATATTTCCAAGTGATGGTTGCAGCCTCCTGTG
>VZTT01049001.1:240409-262720 GCA_013400855.1 Buphagus erythrorhynchus
AGAAGGAGAAGGGGAAGGGGAAGGGGAAGGAGGCGTTTCCCACCCCCAAGAAGCCCAACTCATCAGCTAGTGCCAAATTTCACACTGCTGAATTTCAGAGTTCAGATTTTCAGATGTGTGGAGTTACAGAGACCACTGTTCAGAGCACAGCCCAGAATGCCAGCAGGGAGCAGAGGGAAGAGGTTTCCCAGGAGGAATTACAGGCTCCACATCCCCTCTGCTCCCATGGGATGTGCAGCTCAGCACCTCAAGCTGGTGCATTAAAGGAACACCCAAGTCCTCATGCAGGAAGACCTGCAGTTCCACAAGCCTGCCTGAGACAGGCAAGCTGCCACCTCGAAGGTCAGGAGCTCCAGAGGAGCCTTTTTTGCAAGCCTGTGTTGTAGATCCACATTTAGGAGCAGGAGTCTGGTGGTCAGAAACTCCGTGGGATTTACATGCTGTTTGCACGTGGCCAGAGAGAATAATTCCATCTACACATTCTTAACCTCGGTGCTTTGTCTACTCTCAATTATCTTGTCAGTGAAACCCTTTTAATGGTTTTTATCTAGAGTGCTTCCATGACCTTTTCCACTTGGAATGCTGTACATTAACCTCAGTCCCGGGGGCTGAGCTCTCCTTAGATTTCCAACCACATGAACTTTATCAGGAAGAAAGTAACAGTTGGTTGTGTCTGACCAATTTGATCTGCAGCTCTGAGATGGCTCCCAGATGGATCTCCAGTGTGAGATGGCTTTGGAATACTTGCAGACATGATGAAGTACAGGTTTAAAAGCTGGGAGTGTAAATACTTGGGGATTACTCTTGAAATACCTGTTTGACATTGGCAGCTTCTGTACAGCTTGACAACAAATTTGTAGGAAGAGGACAGATATCTACCACTAAATGAGAAAATCCTTTGTGCAGACAGCCACAGCTTCAGGAAGTTACTCTCCATGATCTTGGAAAAGTATTTGAGTTTTGAAGCGATCAGAAGGTCAATTCTGATTTAGCTTCCCTCAAACTTCTTTTCTTTTTAAAATGCAGAACTTCTCTGATACCCAAGGAAGTCTTTAATATCAGGACATAAAAGGAGAATTTTATACTGGCACTCTGAAGTAAATTTGAGATTATAATGCCAATATTTTACTGATTAAAAATATAAAAATGTATTACATTATGTCTTCTGCAGTATAATTAAGCTTATGCATATCAGATGGACCATGTTTCCATTTTTTAAATACATTAATTGAGATGCAGATGTTGATTTTTCAATAAAGATATCCAAGGAGGAATTATGATATAAATAATGATTTCCAGCATTCTGAAGGTTTTATGTTTTCTGTTCATAATTTTTTCTATTTTTCGTATCACAGCAGATACTTTCTCTGCTATGACCATATATTCTTGTTTCAGAAAATTATGTCCTAATGAACAAAAAATACTTTCCTTTTTAAAAGAAATAAATAATGCATTTGGTTATCCACACTCCTAAAACTCCTCAAGTGTTTGCCTGAGCCTTTTTGAGGACTGTGAGGACCATAAATGAAAACTTGGAGCTTGGTGATGCTCAGCTGATTTAGCCTTCCTGACAGGAGGAGATTAATCTATCAGTGATATCCTGGTGAACTTCTGACAACAAACTAACATGAAGACCTGTAACACAATTTTCTTCTGCAATAACAAATCTCTGGCAGTCATAATGTCTGTATATGCAAATATGCAGGAAAGTAAGAATTTTGACTTGTAAAAAAATTTATGCATGTTAACCATTAACTATACAAGGTATTGCACACAAAAGCAAATTCAAATAAATCTTGTGGCTCTCGTAATAAACACTTTCATCAAGAACATGAATAAGAAAAAACGCATTTAGTAGGGGACTGTAGCCAAAGCAACTCATTATGACTGTAGAGTGACTTTAATATTTATGACTGTATCTCAGGATGATTTGGTGAATCTCTTAACTACAAAAACTTTATGATGTCTACAGGTCATTCAGATAATAGTATAACCTTCCAAAAGCACACAGGGAATTATGATACATGGCAGGAAGTAGGGCCTGGATTCTAATGAAAATTTAGAGTACTATCAGATAAACTCTGCTTCCAGAACTCAATAATTATGCATAGTTCATAAATTGTGACATCAAGTTTTAAATTAGGGCAAGAAAGTTCTGACTAATACACAGCCACTGAGGTTCAAAAAAGCATGCAGAGCAAAGTTTGGAGCCATGGCAGAATCTTCAGGGAATTTTAGTGACAGAGGGCATGGGAGTGGATGTTCTTGTCATTTCAAACCTGACATGCTTGAGGATTTCTCCCTTTTTCTGTATTGATATTTCTGGGCTGTGCACATCTCTGATAAGTGTGCTCTGTTCTGTCTCACTGTAGTGTCTACAGTAGTTAAGAATAATGCCCCTTTATGTCTCTTCCAAACAAAGAATAACTTCAGGTGGGAAAAGGGGGCAATTTTGCATTTTTTAACTTCTTTTCTTCATTTCTTCTTCACACAGAGACTCATCTTCCAAAAAGTAGTTTGGAACTTTAGAAGTTTCTGCCTTGTTTTTGAAAAGTGTGGAGGAAACCCCCATTTCTCAGTGGGAATCGTGGATACTCCTTAGAAGCACTTAGATCATTGGGCTTCAGTAGAAACTTTCCCTTGGAAGCAGAAGGAACAAAGCCTTCCAGGCTTCAAAACCACTTGTGGATAGTTCCTCTTTCATAGAATACAAATGCACATGGTTGTCAATAGCGATATTTTTTAAGCATTATTAAGCTTATTTTATAGGATTTAAAGTGTCTTTGTCCATTTTTTTGTGCTCAGATAGCAGTTTTCTTCTTAAAATTACTATAAGCTTGATAATTTCAGAAAAACAGACCTGTCTACTAATATTCTTTCCTCTGAGAACTATAGAAATGACATCTTAAAGCAGTAAGTTGAAGAAATTGCTTGGAATTAGCCATTTTATTAAATGGTGAAATATGTAAGTGCTGGTTTTGGTTGTTTGAAGGCAGCATGCCTTTATGTTCTATGCTTTCTTTTGTATTGAGAAAACATCTGTCTAATTAAATCCTTGGCATGAAATGTTTATGCAACTTTTAGTAGATTAGAGGATGTATTGGCTCAGGATATATATAATCAATTCAATATACGTGAATGCATATCATATCAAGATAAAATGAGAACAACTCCCAATTCCCAAGAAAAATCTTTACTCCATGTGATATGACTGGTCCTAATTCTTTAAGCAGCAGTAAATTATAAACAGATGCTGTTGCCAGATTATAATTCGCAATTAGAACCTTAATTGTGCGAACTCCGTGTTTTCTTGTCTGATCTGGGAAATTGAGCAGCATTAAAGAACTCAAGAAATTTCTCTCAGAAACTCTTCATTCTCCGTGCACTCATGGGTGACTGAAAGAGCTGTGCTCACCTATCCTTACATGGCTACTGCCTCAAGTCTTTCTGAGAAACTCCTCTGCAGGATAAAAAGCTGCAGAAACCATTTCTTCTCCTCCCCTTGAAGGAGTCTCCAATACAGGATGAGAAATTAACCCAATTACTCAGCTTTCCAAATTGCTGCTGTTTCACGGGAAGTGCATCCCTCTCTCAAGGTTGTTATTACTCTGTGACTTGCCAGTGACACTCAGTGAGTTCTGTGCTCATTTTTCTCTTTTTCCCTTCATTCCCTCTCCTCTCTGTTTTGTTCCCTCTCTGCAGTTCCCACAGCTCCACCTCAGAACGTGCAGGTCGAAGCTGTGAATTCCACAACCATCCAGTTCCTCTGGAACCCTCCACCCCAGCAGTTCATCAATGGCATTAACCAAGGATACAAGGTGAGTACAGACTTCAGAGAATGTCTGCATTTACAGTCCTGGTGTAAACCAGAATTTTAACCTTATGATCTCTGAATCTCCAAAGCAACTCTGTGCTTTCAGGAGTATCTTACACGGGTAAAATAAAGAGAGAAGTGAGATGTTGCTCCTAACAGGGCTTGGAGCAGCCTGGGATAGTGGAAGGTGTCCCTGCCCATGGCAGAGGTTGGAACTGGATGATCTTCAAGGTCCCTTCCAACCCAAACCATTCTATGATTCTAGTATTTGCAATTTATGTAAGTTCTGAAAAGGGAATGTGTCATAACCTAGAAGTCCTTATACCTTTGTCATTTTCCTAGAGTTTCCAAAGCCAGAAAGCAATTCCATGTCAGTTTGGAAAGTCATCTCTGGAGATATATCATTGTGGCACTGAAAACCAACCTTGAGGTTCCTGTTTATGCTAATGCAGCATCACCATTCATTTCACTGGGAACCAAGGCATCACACTAAATGTTTGCCTTGACTTTCCCACTTCAATGATCTGGGAGATGTGAGAATGTAGAATTTATAAATCAGGCAATATCTGTTAAGAGTGCACAGAGCAGAGAGTCCTTAACAGAGCCTCTGACCAGTGGAGTGTTTGCTAAGGAACTGGGTAGGGTGGTTTGTTCTCACTTAATAGAACCTTCATCAGTGATTCAGCAGTCAGGGCATAATAAATGAAGGGTTTAAAAACTTCCATAGAGAGAACAATGAGAAATCTTGCAGGAATCTCAGAGCAGGAAAAGGGAAGACAGGTGTGGTTTATGAGCAGGGAGGAGCAAGGTTGATTTGAGTGTGGAGTGAAGGGACATGGAGTGATTTGAGGAGGATGTAGTTCAAAAGACAAGTTGTGAATTAAGGGATTGTACACGGATTTGAGATGTTTCAGAAGACTTGATCCTTCTCTAGAAATGTCTCAGAGTGACAGAGAAACTGAGAGAGACTTAGATATGCATGGGAATTTTGATATTTCTGCCCAAACCAATCTATTTCTCATGAAGACCAGCAGTGGTTTGAGAATGTCACTGCTGAAGAAGTAAATTAATACATGGAGATGTTTGTGTCTGCTTCTGGCAGGGATAGAATCAGCTCTCAAGGCTCAGTGACTGACAGGGCTGCAGCACAATACCCTGAAACTCCAGCACAGAAATAGCACTTGGCTTCTGTTCAGACTTCAGAATAAAAGCACTTTTGGGGTTCAGTGGACTGCAGTGCACTATAATTTTCTGGTGCAGGTCCAAGCACAGTGAGCCCACGTTTGCAAAAGTCTTATTTCAGATTTTCATTCTCTGTTGTATTCAGAGTTTCAGTGTAAAGATCCTTCATTTCATTGCATAGCTACCTCTAATTTATGTTTCCATTTCTTCAGCAGTGCTATCAAAGAAGTAAAATTGTAATTTGTATCTGTCAGTGGCCAATGAAAACTTCTGAAATTATCAAAATTTGTATTTCTTTCATTGCAGTAGATTGCCACAGCTTTACCATCCTGTTTCTTCCAGGGGATGGGAATTGCAGTACAAAGACTGCATGAGATCGTTTCTGTCACTTATTTCTACAGAGTAGCTTTGTGTATGATTTATAAATTTCCAGTAGTCAAAGCCAGGCCTTTGCCTTTCTTCGGGATTAAACCCATTTTTTCTTTAACTGACAAAATTGTTCACCTGTATTTTCATTGCATGTTCATGTTTCCTCACGAACATGCAATGAAATACACTCAAGAGTTCAGTCCTCTAAAGTTATAAATGCTAATTGTAATCCACAGAGGTGATTTAGAAAAGAAAATAAAACTTACTATCCTCTTCAGCCATTATACATTTTTATCTTTTCTTTGAAATTTATTTGCATTTCAATAAGGTGTAAAGTACGCCTTCTCAAATATGAAATATTCCTAACAAAATTACTCCTAATAGTCCCCTAACTGTGCTTTCTGGTTATCAGAGACTCTACACATTGGCTAAATGTGTCAAATATGGCTTATTAATTTCAGGTATCTATTCATGTTTATGAGCCTGAAATCAATACAAGTAGCACGATTTACACAGGTACTGAGTCAGGCCTAGAATTTTAACATTCTCCTGTAAGCTGCATGGTAAGGATTTTTGGACAAAATAAAAATTTCATAAACACTTTCAAGTTTTAGACCTCTAAGCCTTTAAGGCGATTTCAAAAATTGTTTCAGAATTTCAAAGTCATTTGCCAAAAATGAATTTTTTAAGTCCTCATTTAGGTACCTACACATGAGGTATTGCACTCTCAGAGATATTGATCGCCCAGAACATCTACTGAGATGAATGAAACCTGGAAGACTGAGCTCCTCTGACAAGCACTCTATTTTAAATGCATGAAAATGTCTTCAGGAGTCCAACTTTTGGGACTCAGGTGTTGAAAATTGTAGTAATCATCTTTAGAACCATTTTCTATTCTTTCTGTAGTTCCAGAAGTGCTTGAATCATTCACAGTGTGGATGTCCCCAGTCCACTGAGCTTGTAATGCTCCCAGCCTGTGAGGCAGGGCTGCTCACTGGGGTGCTGGGGGAGGAGGGTGTGTGTGTCCCCATCTCTGTCCCTCTGATCCCAGTAACCTCCCCAGACTGTGCCATCTTTGAAGAAAATAAGATAAAACATTTATGACAGAGTAGCACTTTTCTTCTTTTCAGCCACAGAGACTGGCCAGGCTGATGAGACAAAAGGCTCGTGTCATCTGAATAATGATTTGCTATAATTTTGGAATTGCTCAGTAGCAGCCATGGAGAATTGCAGTGCTGGTGTATCCCCATCAGCAGTGAGTGCTGCAGACATCCCTCCAGTGTCACAGTGCTGCATCCATCTGTTCAGCATCAGAGCTGACAGGAGTTTAACAGCGTTGCTGGGTTCTTTGCAATCAGATTAAGATGGTTTTGGCAGCCAAACCCACTTTGATTCCAAATAGACACAACTTCTAATGAGAGCTCATCTGTGTTTGAATTTCCCAGCTCCTGGCGTGGCCAGTGGATGCTCCAGAGAGTGTGACCGTGGTCACCATCGCTCCGGATTTCCATGGTGTTCACAGCGGCTGCATCACCAACCTGAGGAAATTCACCTCCTACTACACCTCAGTGCTGTGCTTCACCACCCCAGGGGATGGCCCTCGGAGCCCTCCCCAGCTCCTGCACACCCTGGAAGACAGTGAGTACCCAAATTCTTAAATCTCTCTGCTTAAAATTTGACCTCAGGTTCACAGCCACTCTGCAATCTCTTCTCGTGTGACCTCGAGTCAGGAGAAGACCTCAGACAGTTTTCCATGGGTGTTCTTTCAGCCTGTGGCAAATATTTGATTTTTTTTTGTGTCATTATGGGCTAAACCTGGATGAGTTTTTTTATATTGATGATTAGCTAAAAGCTTCATAGTCTGGTTCCCGGTTCAGCCAACACACAATGTCTGTGAATCCTTCTGCTCTTAAATCCATGTTCAGGCACCCAAATAAATATGAATTGATCTTCTTAGGAACTGAGCACTGGAACTTCCTGTGGAGGTCAATGATTAATTTACAATTGTTTCCTGCTGTTACTCAATAAATTGAAAATGTCTGTATCTATTTATATTGCAAAGGTTTGTGTGAAAGAACCAGGATCACAGCAAGGCAGTATCTTGCATCCTGAAAAACTGGAGGCAGGATGAAATAAAATGAACTGGATGGTTTAGCATATAAATTATTTCCTGCATCAGAAAAAGGTTTGGTCTCTGTGGCCCCTTGAAGTTGTTTTCTCAAGACATATTTGTGCCTAACAAGTGCAGTCTGATGCAGATAAATTGCAGTGGCCCTCACAGTCAACTGTGTACACAGTGATCCTGGCTCTGGCCAGTGCTTTGGGAGTATCATAAACACTGCTGCACATTTGCAGGCTTCAACCAGAATAAAAAGTGCCTAATTCATCCATTAAGACATTGTTTTTAGAAATACTACTCTGCCTTAATAGGAATCTCTTGGGTTAGTCAGTGTTCCCATAAAGGAGAATCTGATTGTCATTAACATTCACAGGAGTGAGGCTCAAAGTGCTAATCCAATTTTTCATGAGATACTTTTGAAGGAACCTGGAGAAAATTACTTTCCCATGGATTTTTCCTGGTGTGGTTACTCTCCTCTGTGTACTAGAACAGGTTGACAGAATTAGTAATTTAAGGTCCAGAAATCTGTGTGAGCCACTAATCTGAGTTCCAACTTGTGTGGCTGGGATGAAAGCAAAAGGTGTGGTGGAAAGAGAAATGTGCATTATCAGCTTTTTTGCCCATTTTCCTAAGGGAAAAAAGCTTTAGCCAGTGATGATTTGTAAATGTGTTTGAGTTCATCTGTCTTCTCCCTCTCAGCACAGTAGAACCTCAGGGGTGATCTCAGTGAGTGCAGAAGGGGAAGAAACAAAAGATAAAAAACTCTTTGGATTTCACAAAAAAGTAATCAGCTGGGAAGAGGAAAGAGACTGTTAATATTTCTGCTGGAGGAAAGGCTGCAGAAATGAACCTGAAATGCTTTCCACAAAGTGGGAGCAGGGGCAGAGTAGTTGCCCTGTCTCATTGAGGCTATCCCAGGGAAATGTTGGGATCACGTATCATTTTAAACACAAGAGAATTCCACCAGGAAACATCATCCAAGAGACAGCCAGACTGATATTTTCTAGATAATCTGAGACATTTCTTGGTGTGTCCATCTACATGCTGCAAGGAGCCTCAGCAGGAGAGATGAGCAGGATTGATTGATTTATTTATTTATTGATCCTGTAGAATTGCTTCCCTGTGTTTTACAGTGATGGAGAAGTCCTGTGCAGGATGGTGTAATGCATCTTGGCAGAGAGCTCCTTGAAGCTGAGCTGCTTCAGGATTTATGTGGTGGGAAAAAAGATTTGAAAGGCCTGTCATTCATGTTCACTTGTGATCATTTTCTGTCTGGATAGCAAAGTTAGGCAATCCTTTAGGAAAACGGGGATCTGTTTGCTGACAACTGTAGGTCAAATAAAACCTGCCATCCAGTCAGAAGCATCGTGTCCTGGCCTGGAGTCACCTGCACCTGATGACTTTAAAATTGGGCTGCAACTGCAGGGGCTGATTGGAGCAAAGCTTTGTGAGTGTGTGGTTTCCATGTCTGCAGTTCCATGGTCCCACACATTGATTAATTCCATGCTCTTGTTGGGCATTCCTGGGATCACTACAGGCTCAGCAGTTCTTCTGTGGTGCTTTGACTACTGGGTACTGCAGAGTGGATTTGGAAATTTTCTTCCCTGGGACTGCAGAACTGCAAATGGGGTTGTAGCTGACCTACTGGCAGGGTTTGGGCTTTTTTTGTCATAGCTGGAGGGGAATGAGAGGCTGGACTAAACTGAAGAGGAAACAAAACATGAAATTGAAGACAAGCAATTGCAAACTGATGTCAGCAGAGCTGGAGGATACTTGGGCAGGCATCCAATGACAGAAGCACAGTGAATATAAAGTGAACAAAACCTCCTTTTTCCAGTACATCGATTGAGGACAGAACAGCATTTGGATCAAAAATCAGTCAGGTTGTCTTCCTTGAAGATCAAAATTGAGGGAGGATGGCATATTCTTGACAGTCATTCCATTTTATGCTCTTTCATTGCACACTGGGGAGCTGAAATTTTTAAGAGCTCTTGAGCTACATCATAAAAACCCTTTAAAAAGTTTCACACACTTGTATTCATTTTACAGAAGACAGCTGCCATTATGTTGGACATTTTTAGAGTTGTTTTGAGGAAATTTATCCAAGCAGTGGCTTGTGATTCTGTCCTTGCTGTGACCTTGCATACAGAAAAGGCTCTTTCCAGGTGAGGGGATTGCTGGTGGTGTTGCTGCAGAAAACAGGGCAGGTAAACACCTCACAGGTGTCCATGAGGAAAAACAGCAATGCTGTTAGATCTCCACACACTTGGGATGATGACTGGGTGAAATAATTGACATGATGATAGCCAGAGTGTTTCTTCCCACCTTGCATTCTCCTCTCACTGAGCTTTCCAGCCTCCCTTTGCCCTGGCTCAGTGACATATTTCTCCATCCCTAACCCTGCCACGTGAATCTGATCCCAGTTAAGTGGGCTTCAGCCATTAACAGCTTTCCTTTTCTGATTTTCCAGAGCCAGGAGCTGTGGGACACCTGAGTTTCACTGAGATTCTGGACACCTCGCTCAAGGTCAGCTGGCAAGAACCTGTAGAGAAAAATGGCATCATCACAGGTATCAGCTGCTATCTCTGCTTTTCTTTCTTTTTTTTTAAATTGAGTGTGTGTGGGGAATGTGTTGTTGCAGTGAAAAACTCTGTAGTGGAGCATTTAGGGAGAATTTGGGCTATTGCTGCTTTTCTGGCCCCTCCTCTGGGTAATTGAGATGTCACCAGGGAGTGTTACACAAAGTACAGCTCCAATTACTGGCAGCTCATGATTGTGGTTACTGGAAAAGCAGTTTGTGTTAGAAATCAGCTCCCCACAGGGTGTCTGGTCTTGTTAAATCCTCCGTGACCTCCACCTGCTTTACTGAATTTTTGGAAATTTGTGAGATCGGCTGGGCCTTTGCCCCAGGGGTGGGAGGTCCCTACATCAGTTCACAGCTGCAAAGTCTGGATTGGCATTGCTGGGGTTTGCAATCAAGACCAAGCCTGAAATCAGCAGAATCCTTCCTCTGTGATCAAGTGGTGTGGCTGTGGACTGCGTGACAGAATTTGCATGTCATTACTTAATCTGTTATAAACCATCACAAGGGTTCAGAACTCTCTTGTTTTCCTTTGATGAGTCTGCCATTTCACAAGCTATTTATCTATTTACTGTATGCCAGTGTAGATACAACAGCAGCAACTTCATTATTTTTCATAAAGGAAGGTATAAACACTTGAAGAAACCTCTAGTTCTTATCAACAGAGGCAATATTGTTTTCAGATGGGAAACTATTGCAGCTGCAAAGGATGGACATTCCATTTAACAAAGGCTTTCAAGGTTTTGAAGCACAAGAAGGTTCCCAGATTTTAAATTACTTGAGGTAGTTGGGAAGGGAGAAAATAATTTCATGTCGATCAAAATATTTTGGTTTTGGAGTGTCAAAATGTTTCGCTCTTTTAAAAATTGTGTTACCATTTTTTGAAAAATGCATTTTAGAAGTTAAGAAAAAGAGATTTTCTGACCCTTGACCACAGAAATATCAGTCTAATTTCCTAAAGCATTTTAACTTTGACAGGTGTAATTATTTTGATAGGGATTCACTTGTCAGTGTTTTCCTGTGTGTATCTGTGACGTGCACCATTTGTAGCTCCAAGCTGTTTGTGGAGTCCTCATGCAGATCATCTCCTGCCTCTCCACCACAGAAACCTGCCTGAAATATGCACTGATTTAAGTAGCTTGAGAATAGAAACTAATGACTCCTGAAAGCAGAGCAGTATTGATTCAGTGAGGATGGCCAAACCCTTTCAAGCACAAGTGCTTAAATTTAGGTACCTGCATCCAGGATGATGTAATACTGATCCTTGTTAAGCAGCAAGTAGCAGCTCTGTGCTTGGTGTTGCAGAGTTATTTTGCTAAAAACAAGCTGCCCCCTGCCAGAATGGGTTGAAACTGGATGGAGCCAAATGATGGATTGGGGTAAATTGTTTCAGAAGGAATGAACTGAAGAAGTTCTCTTATCCAGGACAAAACACCAATGTGAAAATGTCCAGCAAAGAGTCTATAAGGAAAAAGAAACCTCCTTAATGATGCAAATTGCATTTGGGATAGAAGAATAGCAAAATTGTTCATGCCCTGGGCACCTCAAAGGTTTATAGAGGGCTGCCTGGAGATCTGAGTGCTCAGGGAGGCAATTATTCATCATTTCTGCTCATTGATGTCTTTACTGGACCTTCTTGTTCCCTGCATGGGCGCTGGGAGGAGGGAAGCACTGAGGGGGTGCCCAGCAGCCAACTTACTCTGGGAAATTGCTCATTACTCTTGCTGTAAATCTCAGTATCTTCCTCATTCCCTCAGCAAACATTGATTTATGAGGATCTGGATGTGGACGGACAGTTTGTGATTGGGTGTAGTGCTCTCGTGTAGAGAATTTACTCCACATCAACAGAAAATTGTTTCTGAAACTCCTCTGGTCATTAGTTCCCGTTAGGCAGTGTTTTGTGGAGTGCCAAAGTGTGGGGGAAGGATCTGTGGCACCTTCCCTGTCCTCACTCACACCGAGAGGTTTTCCAGAGGTTTTTCCCTCTGGAAGGGGATTCCTGGCAGGGATCCCACCTGTGACACAGGAGGGTGCTCTCACCAGCCACACGGCCCAGAGTTCTGCCCATCTGCCACTCAGTGTGCCTGAAGTCCTACTTGGGGGTGCAGTGTTTGTTGTTCTGTTCCTTCAGCACTTTTTTTTTTTCCATCTGTTTTTGTTATGCCTGATTGCATTTGACTTTGTGTCTGCTCACTGTGTATATACAGATTTTCTGTTCTCATCTTTTATATGACTGGAATTTAACTGTACATTGGGGACTGAAATCCCCGACAGTAAATACTGCCTCTTTGCCTTTTCTTCAATTTACATGGGAACTCAGGATATTTTTCTTGGTGAACGTTGTTTGGTTTTTTTTTAAGAAAATAAATACATAGGGACTATGTGCTTAATGGGCAGGAAAGCTGGGTCTCATCCTGTGGTCACAAGGGAGAAGAGATAAAATGTCCAAAGAATAATCACCAACATTTGATGTATAACCTAAGCTTATCCAGATGGGAGAGGAGATATCTCAATCACTGAAGATTGCCTGGTGCATGCTGAGTGACACTTTCCTATTGTCTGTAAGCAACAAATGGATAGAGGGAGCATTAAAAGTCCCCTGCTTATCTTCCTCTGGTTATTTATTGTCTGGAACAGGCTGCACCCACAGCTATTGAAAGAAAAGGGTGTTTGTGATGGTCCTTCTGTGTGCAACTCCTTTGTGCCTCTTCACTGAGCATCAAATGCAGGGGACAGTCAGCCCCCACCTTTCTGCTCATCCTCTGTTAATTCAGGCAACAGAGTCCTTAAACTTTGTCAAAATCTTCCTACAGGTCACAATCCTGTCTGTGCCAAATCAGCTCTGGTCTGTCAAATGATTCTTAAGCCTTTTCAGAGAGCATCAAAACACCACAGTTTCCAAGACATTGGTAAATTACTGAGTTAATTAATTCCCACTCAGACACTTGTTGAAAACCAGTTCCAGATGAGTATTCAGGGGTTTTTCCCCTTCCCCTCCTGCAGTACAGACCATTTGTGGTGTAGCTGGAATTGTTGAAGCATCACCTTCCTTTATCACTGCCCCTTCACCTGAAACTAATTAGTGACTGTGTGAGCACACTGAGCCATTTTCATGCAAAATCAGGTTAAGATGAATCCCTGTCAGTGGCGGTAGCTTGAAAGAGAGGACAGAGGAAGTCTCACACCTCTGAGACTCTTGAAGAAATATTTGTCTCACCATGCTTTTGGCTCATGAGATGATGCTTTCTTGCTGATTAATACCATGAGGGATTTTGCTACATCAATTCATGTATGTTAATCAGCTTATCATGTCTTTTTATTATTAAAAAATTACAAAAAAACCCTTCAAGCCCTCCAACTGGTCTGAATTCCTCATCTTAGATGATGGGAACAGGAACCCAGTAGGGAGTTTCTCTAGCCAGTTTGCCTTGTGCCAGGTTCACTCAGTGGGATTCCTTTCTGTTAGTCCTTTTCACTCACTTCAATTTCACAGGCATTCAAGAGCTATGTGTATTTTTTTATTTTTTTTTCACCCTCTGAGTCAAATCACAAAGAAAGCGGCAATCAAGCAAACTTTTCAGACATGCTCTCTGGGGACTGGCACAGTGAGGTTCACATGGGTTCAAATGAGAATAAAGTGGGACTGGGCAGGAGGAGGACAAGCAGATTTGGAGGTAAAATTGAGCAAATCAGACAGTGGAAAGTTTCAAAAGTTCTTGGAAGGCAAGTGGTTATCAAAGAGATAAAAAGGAAAGCCTGGTTATGATAGAAAAATAATATGGAGGTCAGGGCAGGTGCAGCTTTGGACAATGCATTGGCTCCAAGATGGTTTTGAAAGAAAGGATAATGATTCACCCTGCTGAAGGATTTCTGCAAGGAACAAGCAGTGGGGAGTAGAGGTTTTTCAGTTCCTAGAAGATTCCCACAATGTTCCTGCCTGATTGTTATTGCCAGATTTCTAAGTATTTCTAGACAGGCAGCACTGAAGGTTACTTCAGCCTGCAAAGAGAGAAAGCCCTACTAAGCTCATAGAGATTTTTAATTAGATATTCCAGTAAATGTTATATTTTCCAGTGTTTCTTCCTGTTTTCTTCGTAGAGTTCACAGAATGAAAGTCCACCTTTCTGTCAGGTTATTTTCAGGTTTCCAGGCCTTTTCATACCAAGCATAGAAAAAAAAAGACAGTTGAGACCTCATGTCCTCCTGACGGGGAGACAATGCTCTGTGGGGTACCTGCATCAATTGTTTATTGGAAATAACAATAATTTTTAAATACTTGGGTATTTTAGCCAGTGTTTAGTTCAAGGAGGGCTCTTTTGTTTATAAAAGGTGATGACAAGGAATGGCATAACTGTCCTACAACAGCAGTTCTACCTAAACAACTTTCTGTTTGCCCTCGATGTTGGAAAGGGAAGAATCTTGCTAATTGAGAACTGTTTTTCTCACTTTGACATCGATGGCAAACCTTTGTCATTAAAAAAGAGTGTGAACCACTGTGCCTGGACAGAAGTAGTGGTGCCTCCTTGCAGTCAATTACCCAATCAAATGGTATTGGTACCTCAGTCATTTATCCCTCAGTCAGCCATTCATCAAATGGCCCCAGCTCAATACCCTCAGGTGCAAGGCTTGAATTGACCTCCTCAAAATTGATACACCTTTTAAAAAATTTTTGTTATGAAAGCATTCCTACTGGAATTACTAGGTTTTTTTCAACGAAGGCAAGATCTTTTTTATTATAGGCAAGGCCAGCAACAAAATTTTTGGACTTTCAGTCCTTCCAGCTGTTGTTTCAGTAAATTGTAATGAAGAGCTAGTGATTTTAGCTCTTGCATTTAATGTTCCTATAGTAATTCTACCAAAAACACCTATAGCTATTGCATTCTTTTACCCATGAATATACCCAAAAAAACTTTCCAAAGAACTCAGTTATGTCTATTCCATTTGGAACCTCAGGTCCTGAGGTCTTTTGGGTGCAATGTTTAGACCACAACCAACCAGAATTCCAGCACAGAATTCCAACCAGCGCTCCACCACCGCCCACAAGCACACGCAGCAGTTCTCTGGGTTACTGGAGAGCCTGTGGAGTGCCCCTGAGGTGTGGGTGATGTGTTTTGCAGGGTACCAGCTCTCCTGGGAGGTGTATGGCAGGAACGAGTCCCGCCTGGCACGCGCCCTGTCCAACAGCACGCTGCAGTACAAGATCACAGGGCTGGCCTCTCTCACCACCTACACCATCGAGGTGGCCGCCGTGACCGCCCAGGGCAGCGGCTCCGTCACCTCCTCCACCATCTCTTCTGGAGTGCCCCCAGGTTGGTCAGCCTGCAGGAAACAAAACAAAACCTGCTGGTTCCTCGTGTTTCTGTGTTCCAAAGGTCGCAGGTTGCTTCGGTTCAGCGGTAATAAAAATTATTTTATTTGTAAAGCGCTGCCGCCTAATTTGGATTTAATTTTTGGAACAGACTGAAATGTTAATGTGAAGATATTTGCAGTTTGAAATTTCCAGGAAGTTGAGGATGTTTAATGCAAAGACCAAAAAAAAAAGTTGTAGGTATGACAATGGAATGGACAAAGTAATAAAGAGGATACAATACAGAATCTCTTGACCTTTACAAAGTGACATCAAAATGAAGCCTGAATCAATTCAAAGTGTTGCTTTGGGGGAAAAAACAGAGTTGGGTGATATTAAAATGAAGGGATTTTCCAAGTGGAAGTAATATAGCTAATGTCAACTATGACTGTTTCACTTGTATAGCGAAACTAAAATCTTATTTACAAGAATTTGAGGTTGTGGCATGAGAAAATATTTGGGAGGAGGCAGTGCTGTCCCACATTGTCTGAGTAACCATTGGGGCACCTGTACATTTACCCTTTTTGCATCTTGTTTTTGAAATTCTACACTCTGCCCTATCCAGTGTAAATAGCAAACTAAACAGCCAATTCATACCTTAAATAAGCAGTTTCAGTTAATATAGAGGTTACAGAAATAGAATTTTCCATAGTGGTGCAGTTATTGCTCCTCACTGAGGGAATCCAATTTTTCCCTTCTCCAGTATTACTTAACTTTTCTGTGTGTCCTAAAGTATGTTTGCCCTTCTTTTCCCTAATCATAGGTAATTGTGACAAGCTGCAGACTGGATCAATGCCATGATACCTGATGGCAGGATGCCTGCCAGATAACAGCATTATCCCACTTGGGCAGGGTTAGTTTATTGATCGTGGTTCCCACAAATGTGAACTAAGAACCAAGAAATACTGGGTATTTGTGGATACCTGAAATATATGCCAGAACCCTGCCCATTATTTGGCCTGTTGCAGTTGCATAGAGTGCAGCATTATCATAAAATTACAGAATGGTTTGGGTTGGAAGGGACCCGAAAGATAATTTAGTTCCAACCCCCTACCATGGGCAGAGACACCTTCCACTACATAATTACTTTATGTAATTATATAATTGTAATAGTTATTTCCATTTGTTGTAAATGCAGGTAACTACTGAGAATTTATTCTAAACACTCTGTATTTAATCTCTTCCCTGGACTTGCTTTTGTTGTTAATTCAGATTATATTAAAAATGTAAATGCCACTGTAGTCTTGACTGATGTGAGCCAAAGATCTGATTGGGGCTTCAGATTTTTCCTCGTGGGAAGTCACCCTCTTTATTTGCTACAGGAATTAATAAAAAAAAAAATCTACTTTAATCAGGCTTTAGAAATGCACTGGAAAACCTAGATATTATAGGTCAATATTAATGCACTACCCAAAACTTCGAGTTTTTTCCAGTTGTAGTTGTATGTCCTCTAAGCAGTAAATAAAAATTATTGTAATTTAATTCTGGGGAATCAGAAGTGAGTGGAATTAGGTGACTTGGCAGATGTGGAGCTGGGAAGTGCCTTCCCCCCAGGACCACCAGGGTTTGTTCATTGGGAAGCTTTTCAAAGGTAGTACCTGTAATTCTGTAGATGGGCTCTTTCTTTTCTCATTTGATCTATAAAAATGTGGTGCATGCTCAGAGACCAGAAATAGTAATACTGTGGGTAAAACTGCCAAAAAGAAAAGAAAAATAACCACAACTGGGGCAAATAAAGCCCTTTTCCCTGTGTTTTTTTATGTTGGAAACTGAATGTCAGCTTGTGTTACTGGCTCCTAGACAAAGAGTGTTTCTACCTCTTATTTACTTTTCTGTTTTCTCCAGAACTTCCAGGTGCTCCAACCAACCTGGTGATTTCCAACATCAGCCCTCGCTCTGCCACACTTCAGTTCCGCCCAGGATATGATGGCAAAACCTCCATCTCCAAGTGGATAGTGGAAGGCCAGGTATGTCCCTGACAGAATTATCTTAATGAAGTTTCTGCAGGGTTAAAAAGCGCTTAACTAATGAATTCCTGTTGGTATTTCAGTTTTTGTTAACCTTTGGACCAGAGCTCCTCTATAAATGGCCTGGAGTAGCTGTCCAGGGGGTTCTGGGAAGGTTGGGATGCAGGGGAGTTGGAGAGGCTCAGTTCAGAAATGTCTGTGTCAGCCAGAGAGAAAAGGGTCAGATGAATTCTGGGACCTCTGGTCAGAAGAACAACAGAAAAATGTGATATATAATATATATGTGTATATATATGTATGTGAGAATGCTTATCCTTCAAATAATTCGCATGGAGTTTTGTTTATGTTCAGAAGAACACCAGGTACACCATAAACAGCACACACAGCAGAGCTTTAGTCCATCCATCTATTTTAAAAAGGATTTGAAACTTGTGTTTAGATTCTGTGAGGTGTCTTTTCAAAAGTTTGGAATTATTATCTCATAGATTCAGAAGAATAGGAAGAATTGCACTGAACAGTAAAGATACCATTATTCATGAGATTGAGTGTATTTTTCTATCTTGTAATGGAATATACCAAGGTTTTTTATCCAGGCCTCTAGATATGAATAGGATCAATTCTCTTCTCCATCAGCTTTAAACAATATCCCTCTTTCTGCTGTCATTATGCCTTGGAGGAGTAATATATTCCTCATTTGTTCTCCCGACAGATGAGCTTTGCTTCTTCCTTTCCACCCACAGGTCTTTATAAATATAATCTGTTTTTAAGACCAAATGTTGGACTTCTTAAATCACCATCACCACTTAGACATGTTGATACAATCACTTCACTTGGTAATGAGATTGTTGTGAACAAGTTGGTACATTTTGTGCCATTTATATACATATTATGGCATATTACAGAATTAAACACCAAAATCCAATAATATGGTGGCTTAGCACATTCTGAGGAGCATTTTTCTGCTGGAACACTGCATTGATATTGCTAGGAATTTGTTAATTCGGTGAGTTGCAGAATGCTACTGAAGTGAAATAAATCTGAATGCTTTAAAACTGCATGGATAATTACCATGAAGTTCATCTGCATCCTCGAAGAGCCCTGGGTACAAACAGTGGTTTGAACAGTCCTTGGTGTGCAGGGAGGGTCTTTCTTGTTCACAAACCCTCACCAACAACTCATGCATCACTAGAAAAGTCCAGGGGTTTTTGGTTTTGATAGATACAGGAATTATTTGCTCCTTTTGGGGAAGGAGCACAGCCAAGTCCTTGCAGAATCTGGGCAGTCCTTTTAACCACGACAACCCTACAAGTTTCTGCTTCACTACACCTCACTGCTCAGCTTCAGCACAAGAAGAAATGTTGCTCCTAGTGGATTTCAGGAAAAAATAAAAACTCTTGCTCACCTGATTAATGGAAATCAGTTCAGGTATGCAGTGAAATTGGTGAGTCCTCAAGGATAAGCAAATCCTGTTTCCAGGATGAAAGCTGCGTATAATCCTTTGTTCACAGCCCCTTTCTGCCAGCACTCCTCTCAAACTCTTTCTCTCTGAAAGTGCAATTTCACAGCACTTTCAGCCAATCTAAAGCAGAGCTCTCACTGTCCTGCTCCTGTTCTCTCTCCCCATCCCACTTACCAAGGCTTTTCCTCCTCCTTCTGTGTGTGCTGACACAGGATCAAACCTGGAGCTGCTATGAGCTTTGATCCAGCCAAGAACAAATGAGTTTCAGACAGAACAACTGTGCACAGGCTGTGTGTGATCAGAACATCATTGTGAGGGGAGAGGGTGTGAACATGGCACTGGGAGCAGAGAGAAGGGCAGGAATGCCTCTTTCTCCACTTGGATCTAAACTACCTTTGACTGCCCACCTTTCAAAGAGCTTTTGCAGAATTGTTTTTTTGCTGCCAGTGCCACCCCAGTCTCCATTTCTGCTTTTGATGTGGTCTGTTCTCAGCTGGATTTTTCCATACTGGGGTGCAGGCTGATGTTACAACATCTGTATTTTAGCATGGACAACCATAATTGCTCCTTAGGACTGTGGTTGCACAATACTGAAATGGAGGGAGGGTTTTTGTCCTTCCGGATCTTTCATTCACTGACCCATGTACAGCTTTTAATAGCAGTGTTAAGTGTTTCATGCCTTGGCATTAAATTAAAAGCCACTTAAGGGGTGGTTTTGCACACTCTGATTTTAAAGCTGATGGAATTGCCAAGGGACAGGATGATATTCAGCTATAAAACACTAATCTGTGATTTGGGCACTTCATCTGTGTCCCTCCCCCTCTGTAAGCTGGGCAACACCTTTGCTTTGGACATCTCTGATAATTCTGACTCTTCTCTTCCATCTCTACTGGGGATTTACCTTTCACTCTCAATGTCTGAGTCCTTACAGACAAAATTCAGCTGTTTTGTATTCACAAACACAACCAACCTGCCACCAACGTGTTTTTCTTCTTTGTTCCTTTATTTGGCAGAAAGCTTCCTTGGTGAGGGCAGGTCTAGAAAATGTTCCAAGTGCTCCAGTTTGGCTGAGAGCCATTTTTGAAGTCTGATACTTCATGAACAATTTGGATGAGAAACACAGCTGGGAATTCCAGCTGACGTGAAATTCTGTGCATCTGGCCTTGGTTTCTGCTTTTTGTGCCTGGGTGTAAATTCATGGGAGCCACTGTGGAACTAATTCTCAATTATGTCAATGAACATGAGAAGAGATCAAGTCTTTAAGAGTTCAGTGTTGGTAGATGCTGAAATATAAAGCATTAAAAATCCCATTTCTGTGTTTCTAGTGAAGGTACATTCTGTACTTTTGAAGGGATTTTTTAAAAATCCCTAGATTGTTTCTTTTCCATCCTTTTTATCTAGACTCAGGACTGGAGGAAACTGGATTTCCAAGCAGAGAACTACAAAAATGTACCAATGCTGTTTAAAAAATACTTCTAACTTTTTTTTTCTATTACATGGAGTATAATCTAAAGGGAAGAGGCTCAAATGTAATATAAAGGTTCCACTGACACTTGTTCAGAGGGACCAGCAGTCCCCATGCCTTGTGGCATTGACACTCACAGGTAACTTGTTCCTCCAGAAAGAATTTCAGTTAATCCTTCCAGCCATCCTGTCCTCTCAGATGCAGTTAGAGCATATATTGCAGCCTTTTTTTTTTTGGCAATTTTCAGCCAAGAATGACTGCAAATCCCTGCTGGTGCTCATGTAGTTTCATGTTTGCACTCTCTGGCAGTTGCAATCCAGTCTCTTGTTTTTCTTGTGTTGGATTTTTCCTGGGGTTTTGTCAGGAAAAATGTGTATCAATTGATCATGGTTTGGGTTGGAAGGGACCTTGAGGATCACCCATTTTCAGCCCATCCTGGCTGTGCCTTGATGGGTGCTCAGTCCACACCATCGAGGTGATTACAGAATCTGGGATAACCTCTGCCCAGTCAGGTGTGTTTTTCTGGTGATTAACATTATTTACAGGCAGCACAAGACCTGCAGAATGGCTGAAAGCTGTTTCTGAAGAGGTATCACATTTTCCTGGAGCCATGAGTGTTTGGGCTATTACAGAGACTTTTTGCTTAAAGCCTTTCTGCTGTTTTTAGAGAGGTTTTTGTATGAATGTCATGGTGAGCAGGAGCAGAGTTTCAAAGTGGTAAAACCTTTAAAGTATTATCTCTGTGATGCCTTCTAAAGCTGTGAGGTGGGAAAGAAGTTGCAACTTTACCCATGAATTTGTGTGGTTTTGTGGGTGAAGGCAGTGACCCAGATAGGATTCATCCTTTGCACCAGGTGATTCTCTGGGTGTCGTTTTCACTTTGGTGCTGGTAAATAAAGTGTCTGAAACTCTGACAGTTTTATGCCCTTGACAATCTCTAAATCAAAAATGGCTGAATCGATGTAAGGATTTAGTGAGAAAAAAAATTGCACCCGGGCTGACATCCCCTGAACCGAATTTCTCCCAAAGCGATTTCAAATGTGTGAGTTATGGACCTCTAAAACGAAAACTCTGACACATCTTGAACTATAGTAGGACACAGGGTCCCTCTGTAATGTACAGAAACACTGTATTTTCCTTTCCTGCAGTTAGTACGTTGTAACTGAAGTTTTGGAGGCGTTGCTGTCTTATACACATTATTTTTTCATGCCAAGTTTTAATTTTTTGCGTTTTCTTTTTAAAGTCAGAATTCTGCTACTATGCTCATGCAGTGCATTCCATCAGAAAACGTTGAGTCATTTTGTAAAATATGTAATGTTTTCCTTTTAAGAAATGGAGAAACTAATGCATGGGGAAGTAAAATGTTCTGACATCACTCCCAATATTGTTTTACAGTGTCTCATTTCTGCAATAATAAAGGAATATGCCCTTTTATTGCATGTATTGCCTTGGGAGCAGCTGAGGGATGGCAATGAATGTGTGCTGAGCAGTGATGGCTGGTGGTTATTGAGCATTCTATGAAGTGTCTCAGGGGACAGAGGTGTTTTCATTGTGGCAGTCCTGGGGTCCCTGGGCACAGGGCACTGGGAAGGTGCACAGTGTGTTCCTGGAGGAGTTTTTATGCTGATGGTAACAGAAAAGCAGTTGGTGCCTCCTCTGCCTCCCAAAACAAAGCACCCACGAGCTGTGATCTGTCAACAAACACCATCCTGCTCTGAAGTGTGCATACACTGTTATCCAGGAAAACAGCTACAAGAAAGAAGCCTTTAACTTCACTTGATGTTCTGCAGAGCAGCTCAGAGTGGGCTCTCCTGCCCCTCAAAGGACTCTTTTATCCCAACCACTGCCCGTGGTTCTTTCTGCCCCGTGGGAATCCCTTTGTACTCTGATTCTTGAAACTGATACGTTTCCTCTGATCTGACATCAGAGTGTTTCAGCAAAAATAATTTCCTTTTCCTTCCACAGCCTGAAACTTGGAATCTGCTATAGATTTTGGGGAAGTTAAAAA
>VZTT01049001.1:262730-292692 GCA_013400855.1 Buphagus erythrorhynchus
TGGGCCTTTTTTTTTTTTTCCTCCTTGTTTTGCTAGGTGAGAAATATTTTTAAAAGCCCTTACTGTTCTTAGAATACAAAAAAGACAACTTAGTCACTGCTGGAGATTATTTGCAGCCTCCAGAGCACTGTGGATTATTGCTACACAATTACTGCAGCACTTGGAGGTGATGCTGTTAAGTGCAAGATTTGCAAAAATAAGCATTTACTATAGACTTCCTACACTATTAATAGAAAATTCATTTAATAAAAAGTGTTCTCTGTTTCCTCAACTGAAATCAACCCTCTCATCCTTTCTTTGTTTCTGTAGGGCTTTTTTTTTTTCTTTTAAATCTCTTTATCAACTCTTTGTTCTCCAAGTTCAATTTAGGGATGTTCTGTTTTACCTTGCAGACCGTCTCAACCTATTTCCCTTCAGCTTCCACATCCATGGGCTTCACTACAATTTATGGAGCTTGGTTGGGACTGGGAATTTTAAAAGGTCCATAATTTTCACTACCATCTGTTTTATGTATTGTTTAGTGTGTGGCAGTGACCTTGATCCCCAACAAGTCTGAAAGGCCCATCAAGACCTGTTCAGCCACATCCTCCATGGAATCAGTGTTCTGCTGGGAAGATCAGAGAGGCTTCTTTCCACAGTGCAATGCAGAACTTCTTTCTCTGGCCTAATTTTCTTTGTGTCATTTCTTCATGCACAAACATAAATATGCAGCACATCAAGTCCTGGGTGAGCGAAGAACTAAAACATCTATAAATAAATCAGGCTGCTTCTCCTGAAGGGGGAAAAAAAAAGAAAAGAGTGAATGAAACCTAATTTTCTATTTGAAGTACTTGTGGTATGCTAGATACTTGGGGCTGTGGTGCCTGTTGAGTGTTTGACAGCATCTGTGGCTGTAACTCATACACAGAACTTGCAAGGGATCTGTTCAAAAAAGATTAAAGGAAATAGCTCTTTACACAGTGGGTTGTGAGCTTCTGGAATGCATTGCCACAGCAGCCTGTGGGAGTAGAGAGTGTCAGTAGGTTGAAAATGGCTAAGGGGTCTTCATGGATGTTGAGTGTATGAATAGACACTGAAGGGAAGATCTGCCCAGGTACCCTCTGCCACCCTTCAGCCCCTCACTGTGGGGACCAAGGCGAGGGAATTGGGCTACACCCACCCTTTGTGGCAGGCTTGGAACACCAGAGGAATGTGCTCAGGGCTGGGGAATTATTCCAGGGGCCTTGCCTGAGCTCCCCTGGGTTTCAGCACCTGCAAATCTCCAAAGTGAAGCCCAGCCATCCACCCCTTCTCCACACTCCTCCCATGGCTCTCAGGCACAGCCCTGCCCAAGCATGCTGCATCTTCCAGGTCAGGCTCTGGCCTTTCTCTCATTCTCTCTTGGCTTCCTTTTAAGTCCTGATTCATCTTCAATTCATCTCCAGAAAGCTGCACAGAGAGCAATGCTCAATTCTCATCTGTGTTTAGTCCTTTCTAACACTGCTGTGGCTGAGGGCCCATGTTGGGCAACATGTTGTGATTAATTAATACAAAGGGTTGCTCATGGAAAAGTCTGGTCTAAGTGCAGAGCAGCAGATGAGGTTAAAACTCTTTTGTTCTTTGACTTTGTTCTTGTTTCTCTGTCTTCATTTCCATGGCATTTTGCCTCCATTGAGACTTACTTAGTATGCATCAGTTCCTGCTTGTTATTATCAAGGCTATTTTTCATTCTCTTATATTACTACTTGATACTTTTGTATTGTGGCAGGAAGATTGAACAGGGTATTATTGCTCTCATGGTGTTTTTTCTGGAATGGATCTTATCACAGGATCCAGTGAAATCCCATCAGGTATAAGGAGACTTGGCTAACTTGGCTGGGTTTTCTCTTTACAAATAACTAGTCATATAAAAATTAGTATTAACTGGAAAATGTGTTTAACAGCATTTGTTCTTCCACTGCTGTGATGGCACACATTGTAAAAGAGATTATATGTATTTATTTATGTTTATATTTACATATATGTATAAAATCTGCTTTGTATTCCTTCTTACCTCTCTCTTGTACAGGTTGGTGTGCTGGGTGATGAAGAAGAATGGGTGACTCTTCATGAGGTGGAGAATGAACCTGATGCTCAGATGCTGGAGGTACCAAACCTCACTCCTTACACTCATTACAGGTAAGGACAGCAGGTAATTATCTGCAACATGGAAAAAAAAAGAGTAAATAGCAGCATGGAACAGCTTTCCTAATCAGAAACATCTGGCTGGGTTTTATAATCTGAACAAAAGGGGAAAGCTTTGCTGTTTTCATAGGTTATACTTAAAATTACTAATCTGATATTATTAATTGTCATTCACATAAAATCCAGTTGATAACACTAAGAAGGAAATTCAAGTGCTCAGTGAGATGCTTTTACAAGTAACTGCTGTCCTGTGACTTCCCTCCCTGAAGAGAGCACCAGTGGAACATCAGCCAGTGACAAATCAATTGTACTTAAACTGGTGCAAACCTGTAATCACATATTTGCATCAGCTTAAACATCACTTTATTGATTTGACTTAATTTGGTAACATCAGTTAGATGAAACCTTTGTTTATAGGAATTTACCAAGTTAAGCTTAATAGATATAAGCAATGCCTAAACTGATTGAGGTTACTCTGCATTGTGGGTACACCCCAGTTAAATGAGATTGATTTTTAAATCAATCCAATCCAAGCAATGCCATGGTATAGACAAGATTGGAGAATTTGAGGTACTCAACCCTAATTAAAAATACTTTCATGATCCAGCTTGCTAATGTAGAGGCTGGTGGAAAGGAAATCCAGTGGCAAGTGTTAAATCAGCCCTCTAGAAACTTGTCCATTTTGTGCTGGCTGAAGGGGCTATTAACTAATCCATGTGCTGTTGTAAGCCAGGAGTAGGTGCAACCAAGGAGAGCTCCTGTAATTTACAATGGACTCAGTGCTGGCATGTAATTTTCCTCCCTTGGTCACAAACCTAGGAACTTATTGAATTTCTCACTAACTCTCCACTGAAGTGTTTTAAACCTCACCTTCCAGAGCTAAACGTTTTACTAAAAGGTCTTTGAATTTTTTTTCTTTAACTTAAGCAGAGATTTCTGGTGCAGAGGTTTAGGAAAATTATCTTCAGGTTAAGAGGATTTTGCTCTCATAAAGAGGGATCCTAAAATCTGAAAAGGCTGGGGTGAGCAGGAAAGTGCAGTTTGTACCACAGTTCAAGGTTCACTGTGAAGAATAAGGAAAACTTGCACACCCAGACAGGTGCATGGAGAAACATCTTTGGGAGAGCAAATAATGAAGAATATGAGAAAATTGGGGTAATTGTTAAACTTTTTGGTTTATTTTATTCTTACATCTCATTTGTCTCTTGTATTCATTAAATTCTGGAATGATCCTACTTATGCTGGAATCTTTCACGCATCCAGTTCCCCTTTGAGTTTTTTTCATTTCAAGGCAGCTCCTTGAATTTTGCCTGTTTTTTTTCTCTCCTGCACACAGTGATAGGAGCTTTTTCAGTTTTGCTTCAGTGTTGAGCAGTTTTATAAAAATATTTGAAACCTAAAAAGCTGTTGCCAAATGGATTTGTTGTTCCCTGATGAGCTTCAGCCATTGCCTGCTGAGGAAATGCATTGGTAAGAGCTGATTATCAGAGCACATCTTCACAGATTCTTCTTTCCTATATTTTGGGCCAGTGCTAGAGAGTGAAATCAGGACAGTGCTTGTTTAATGCATTTCCTTCAGTGCACTTTGGATGGACATCAGAGCAGGTAATAAAATACTGCTGTGTTGATTGGCTCATCCTTTTCCCAAGTTCAGTCATTAGGTCCAAAAATTAAGTGTCTAATATGAGCAGGTCTTGTATTTATGTGGAAGTGCTGGGTGCTTTCAGTTGCTTGTGAGGGTGAGAGTATCTGAAATATACAGCACATCTTAATTATGTGGTGCTCCTTGTAAAAAAAGATTTCCCTAAATCTTTTGTGACCCAATAAGGATTTCTATTGTAGAAGAGATGGTTTCAAGCAGACAGGGTATTTTTTAAAGATGCATATCCATATTAAATAACTTAATCTTTCTTGTGCAGGAAGGCTGAAAATGCAGCACAGGGATAAATCAGCCTCTTTCAACGAGTAATTGAGGGGAAATGTTATCACCAGTGTATTTTTTATATTGACAGGGAATGAGACTATCCGAAGTTTGATATTTTAATACCTTTCTGAATGTATTGTATAAGCATCGCCAGAGAAAATCACTTACTGCCAGCATAAGCTCATCAGGCTTGGTATAATTAACATAAATTTCTCACACAAATACCTAAGTTTCTAATAGACCCCGAGCTAATCTCATTTTCATTTTTTAAATACCTGAGAGGATCTGAAAGCAGTTACCATCAAGCATTGAGCAGTGAATACAAAGGAGGCCTGCGTGCGGCGACCTCCGTGGAACATTTGGGGAGCCCCTAATTCCTATTTTTCCACCCATCCTCCCTCCCTGGAGAAGGAGGGAGCGTTCCCTGAGCCCTGACAGTGACCCTGGCTGCCTCTTGCCCCCGTTGCAGGTTCCGGATGCGGCAGGTGAACGTGGTGGGCTCCAGCCCTCTGAGCCAGCCCTCCAGGGTCATCCAGACCCTGCAGGCGCCTCCGGACGTGGCCCCCGGCAGCGTCACCGTGCGCACGGCCAGCGAGACCAGCCTGTGGCTGCGATGGGTGGTGAGCAGCTCAAGGGATGTGGGGATGGAGGGGGAATGGGGACAGGGATGGGGCTGCACCCCCAGAGCCAGGGCAGCCCTCCCAAAGCGCCTCCTCCTCGATGAACAGCCAAATCGTTTCCTTTTCCAGACTAGTCGGAAATCTGAGCCTTGCCTTAAGTGCCTTATTAATCAAATAAATTGCCTACTGCCACTGCTCCTGCCACTTCATCAGGGGAATGTGCCTGTGTGTAAAAGCTTGGCTTTGAGGAGCTCCAGGACCTCAGTCTGGGTCAGCACGTGGGGCAGGAATGGGGTGCTCGAGCCCATTTGCCTCTTTCCAAGGCTCGGTTGTTTGCTCTGTACAAAACAGTCCCCAGAAGGGGCACCCCGGCCATGGACAGCATCCTGTGGTGCTCAGAGCTGTGGTGCAGCAGCAGCAAGGCTGGCACTCCTGTGGGAAGATTAGATTTAGCTGAAACGGTGTGGAATTATGTGCTAAAATGCAGAGATAAATGATTAATTGTGAAGATGCGGCAATTGCTGACATCGCTGTGCCCCTCCGCCCGTCTCCATTACCTGCAGAGTTGCCACGTTGGGATTTACTTGGCAATTAACCTGCTCCAGAATGGCTTTTCTTCACCCCTGTTAGGCAGAATTTTCCGCCAGGGTTACTGTGGTGTGAAGTTGATGAAGCACAGGTTTCCTTTTGCCCAAATGTTAGCTTTTCCATGCATAAGCTCATTATGGCTGGAAGTCAAAATCAGGCTGGGAACAAGAGGGTTTTTCTCCTGTTGGAAAGGAATAATTCCAGTTTCCCAACGGGACACTGCACTTAATGGTGAACCTTGCCAGACCAAAACCTGAAGCTTGAAGGTGTCACCTCACTGCCCACAGAAGAGCCATTGCAGCTCCTTTGAGAGGCCCCACACTACTCTGTCATGGCTTTTCTGTGTGAATATCATGCCCACATTGGTACTGTACCCAGACCTATGTATCTTCCATCAAAATTAACTCCAGGTTGTTTTAAGAGCCTTTAAGATACTAAGATTGTGCTGCCTGGAAGCTTGTGTTCCTTGAGTCAAACTGCAGGGTTCAGGAGAAGCAACAGCCACAGCTAAAAATGATCTGATAAATGTTTTTCGTGCTTAATAACATCAATATTTGAAAGTGTTTAATCTCTTTTATTTCAAGACCTGTAGGTGAATCTGTTTTCCCCTGGGAGCTGGGGATTCCTCCCTCCCTGCAGAATGAGGGTCACATTTCTAGCCCTGCATGCCTGTGGGGTAGAATCTTGGAAGCTGTGAAATGTTAATGTGTATCCCGCTTTCCCAGTGAATCAGAACTGAATCTCAGCCATCCGTGGCATCGTGTAGTTAGTTTTACATCAGAAAAACTCCAAACTTCATGAACTAGGCTAATTATTTCATATTTTAATCTCTGAAATTGCTTGGGGAGTTAGAATATTAGAATGATTCTCTGCTGATAAATGAGTAGGCAGAGAGTCAGTAAAAAAAGTAAAAATTGTACGATAAATGAATTTGTCACATGCTTCAGCAATTTATCGTTCATTTCCATAATTAATCACAAAGCTCTGAAATATATTGTATTCATATCATCTCTGTTGATACACCCACAGCAAAGGGCTTGGTTTTGTGAGCAAACCTACTTGGCTCAAAATTAAGGTAAAAAGCGAAAAGAACAATTCCAAGCAGCACAGAAATTTAGAGATCCTGAAGCATAAACCAGAAAATCAACCTCTTGAGCATTTTTTGTCTTGCTATGGGCTGTACATTGGGTTGGTGTTTTCTTTAAATGAGCCAAGCAGTTATTAGTTGCTATAAAGTTGTTTATTGTAAAGGTACATCAGTCTTGAAAGGCAAAAGGTCCCAAACATTAAAGGCCATGCTAAAAGTTTTTGGTATAGAGTCCTAAATAGAAGTAAAGTCCCAATTAGAAGCTGCTCCTGTCAAGGCCCTAGGAGGGCTGATGTTGCTGCACAGCTCCTTCTTCTTGGGGTGATGATGGCAGTGAGGAGAGAGAAGAGAGCAAGAGCACGTCTCTTCCAGTGCATAAATTCTTATACACAAATTACCCAATAAGCTAAAAACATGAACCCGAACCATTTCTCCTTAACCTATTAGAATTCTAGTTTCTTAGCACGCTAGTTTACGTATAAACTATGCATATGGTCTGTCTTGTTCTAGCTAAAAAATGTAAGAAATATTCTTACTATATTTTTATTATGTCTAAAACTATGGTTTTGGAGCCTTCACAGAAACTTGTTTTTAAGACTTGCTTTCTGCACTGGTATCTAGGACTATGTTTTTCAGCCCTCACTAGAGCTTGCTGTTCTCTCTCTGAGGAACTCAGAGAGGCCTTATTTTCAGACTCCAGCAGTCCATGAGTTGGGGCAGCGGTGGGGAGCGCTGGCCGCGTGTCCTGACGGGAATGTTGCGTTTTCCTGACGGGAATGTTGTGTTTTCCTGATGGGAATGTTGTGTTTTCCTGGCAGCCCCTCCCTGACACGCAGTACCACGGGAACCCCGAGTCAGTGGGGTACAGGATCAGGGTGTGGCGCGGGGACCCCCTGTCCCCAGCCCTGCTGAAGGTCGTCGCCGACCGCCTGGCGCGGGAGTGCACGCTGGAGGAGCTGCAGGAGTGGACGGAGTACGAGCTGCAGATCCAGGCTTTCAACGCCATCGGGGCCGGGCCCTGGAGCGAGGCCGTCAGGGGCCGCACGCGGGAGTCGGGTGAGTCCAGGCTCCACATTTACTGGCACAGAAAACCCAGGAAACTCACCACTTTCTGCCCTTTTGTTCAGAGTTTAATTTTTTTAGTTTGGTGTTTCGGTGTTGGGTGGGTTGCTTGTTTGATTTTTTTTTTTTTTTTTCTCGCTGAACCATTAAACCTGAAATTAAGTTTTAAAAAAACTATCTTGGGATGGACTGCAGGCAAAAAGATGTGGATGCTGGTGAGAGTCAGGGAAAAATAACAGTCTGATTTTCCCAGGCTGCTCGAAGGACAACAGAAGGGAAAGAATTAATAACAAAGTTTAGCACCTGGTGTTGTTGACAGGATGCGTGCGTGAAAAACGTAATGTTTTGGTCAAAGCATGTTTACAAGCGGTGTTGCCTTCCTTGGACCAACGAGCTTGTTCTGTCCTTTGGTTCTATGAAACAGTCTATAAAAATGTGTCTACTTCTGCAATAAATGGCTTCTTCTGCTCCTGGGGAAGGAGTCCGTGTTGCTGTGTCAATTCACCACTCCCTAGCCTAGCAGCAACAAAAAGACATACAGACTTTTGAAGGATTATTTCTTATTTTTTATCCCTACCTTGCTTTCATGCACAAACCTTCAGGTTTTTTATTTAAAGCAAACAGAACAACCTCTCGCCATTTCTGCCCCAGTGTGGACAGCACAAGGAGAAGCTTGCATAGAGACTTTTCTGGCTGAGATGCTCTCTCACACCTCCTCTTCCTCCCCAGTACCCCATTTCCCCTAATCATCCCCTTTCCCCTGCATGCTTCTAGCCTGAGGCACATTTTATCACAGCTGTGGTTACCTGAAATTTCATTTCAAGCACCAAATAATTCTAAAAGGGCACAAGTCATGTTAGAAAGCTGATTACACAGAGAGAAATAAAATAATTACCTGAGCTTCTGATGGCATGTTTTCAAGCCTGCCTTCCAAAATTGTGTGTACAAGGCTGTGTAGACATAACCTGCTCGCAGACCTGGAGCAGCAGGGCTGTGTTGTTGAGCTGAATTGTCCAGGCAAGCACAGACACTTCAAATACCAGAAGGAAGCTGTCACTCTCAGGCAACAGTAAATTGCTGTTAGCTCACAAGAACAGTGAAGGCAGATGTTGAAAAGCTGCTCTCTAGCTGTTGACTTCCCCAAAACTTATTTCCAGACCTACCCTACATGCACCTGGGAAATGAAAAATTATGTTGCCAGTTAGTAACGAAGTGGGTGACATGTGTGGTTTAAAAGTTTAATTTGTGATACTTATTTATATAATGTTCAATGGTGATATTTTTTTCCTGGGTTTTTTTGCGATTTTTCTTTGTTAAAGAAGTCTGGGGATTTAATCCTGTGCATGCCTGATGTGTGCATGTCTGTGCCCTGTGTACCACGATTTGTTCCTTGGTGGGAAGTGAAACCAGGCACGGCAGGGTTTGGTCTGCTGGTTCAGATAACTCTGCTTTGAACTAGCCAGGGAGAAAGCTAAACAAAGTCATCCCCCTGCACTGAAGTGTTGCTCTTTGGGAAGGAGTAATTGGAAAGCGATTGCCAGAGGTATTTTAAAGAAGGCTTGTGCTGGAGTTAGAGATAGCACGACCCAGACAAAGCAGTCCTGTATCGTAATAAAAAGATATCACATCCTCCACTTTCGCCTCTCTGCTGCTCTTCAAACACTTCTTTTGAAATGTAGTAAATTCTAAGATTAAGTCATTTCATAAAACCTTAGGATTGCAGCGCTCTTGCTCAGCATCTAAAGATCAGAGGTTATGCGTGGATCTGGCATTTTCTCTGGCAGTATTAAGAGAAAGTTGACTTGAAACTGATTGTGGGAGGCACATGGAACCCAGGATCAAAATAACACAAAGCTGTGATCTAGGCTGTAAGGACTCACTCATTTTGTTTTTTCCATGTGTTTTCTTTGATACTGACATCTGATTTCTTGCATAAAGCAAGTCAGGGCTCAGACTTTTGGCTGTATCTTCCTAGATTTAGAATATACAAGATGTGCTGGCTTAGCAGCAAACTGTATGAAAGCACTTCAGGGAATCTGGAATTAACCTGTATGCACAGTCAAATGGGGTTAAAATGCAAATAAAAGATATTTAAAGCCAGAGAGAAAGGTCAAAGCTCTGTCTTTGAAACTATAAGAAAAATTCTATTTATCGTTTATGTTCTCAAAGCACTTCAAAAGCAGGTGTCCTAAATATTTCTTCTTCTTTTTTTTTAGATGTAGAATCTTAGGGAAGTTGGTTTTGCTGTGCTGGGGGTTGTAAACATCCTACACAGCTGGCCAGAGGTGCCTTGGCCAGGATCATGTGGTGCTTCATTGGCACAACTCCTGGTTCTATGTTTTACACCATCCAAGGAGATAAGGAGTAGAGCCCAGGCACTAAACCAGGTCATGGTATCTAATGGCAGTGCAGCCCCTGGAGCCCAAAATCTTTATTGAAAATAAAGCTCTGAGCATTGTTTGTTTTAGGCTGTGCAATCACAGCGCTGATAGCTGAGCACAAATGCCAACAACAATAGTGGGGCATGCCATTACAAGTTCTCACTGGTTTCTGAAGCTCTTGAATAGATAAAGCAAATCAAAACCAAAGAAACTATGAGAGAATAAATAATGCTGTAGGTTTTGGTAACACTGGCTTGAAAAACAGTTGGGAAATCCTAAAATGAAAATCTGGAATAGGGTTGCAAGCAGCTGAAGGTGGAGATTAATTAGATTTTTTAAACAGGACAGGTTCTATCAATCCGAAATATTTTCGTAATGTTAGAAATTAAATAGCTCATTAAATTTTATAGTGTAAAATAACTGCAGAGTAACAAGCTCAGTTTCCACTCAATAAATTGACAACGACAGTAGGTCCAATATTGTGAAAGCAAGAAATTGCAGAGGCATCTGGTTTGTTAGAACAACCTTGGCAGGGTTGCTTCCTCTTAGATACAAACCCTCTTGCTTTCAAAAAAATTCATCTCAGATACACCTAACCCAGTGCCTTCATGGATTCTGTGCTCTTAATATTCAGCTACATGAATGTGTACACTTGCCTTACAGAATGAGCTACTGTGGGAGCATGGTCACACATCCATGGCAAGGATCAATCTCCTGGTGCTTGGGAGTCTGACCTTCACAGAGCAGTTACTGTGCTGTGATGGAGCATCTCTTGATAATTCAAATGTGGTCCAGTGTCACTGTGGGAATTTGTCAGTTTGTACAAGCTGAGGATTTGGCCTGCAGTACCTAATTTTATAGGCAAAGTGGATGTGTGCTGCAGCTATGCTGCTTTTGCCGTGAACCTTGCTGGAAATTTGCACTTCTTACCCAACGTCAGATGTACAATGTGCCACTTTAATTTTTACTTTCAAAAAGAGTGAGGGATGTGCAGTGAAAATGAGCTGCAAAAATGCAGAGAACCGCTGCATCACACTCTCTAGCTTTCCTAGAAAGCCAGAATACAGACTAGCTTATTAGAAGCTCCTTTTGGCTCAGTTAGAGACATAAAACGACATAATTTGCTGTATTTGTCATGTGGCTGTGTCAGATGTAGAAAGAGGATGCATGATTTTAGATGCCAAAGTGGATAACCTTAAAAACTTGAGATGTTATTGAAGTTCCAGTGCAAAGTGCCAGCAGCTCTGATTTCCTCCATTTGATCTCCTGAAGAGCTCTGTGCTGGCACTCTGCTGGATTAGCTCATAGTTTAGTTTCCGTGTTTCCGGGTCGTTTTGTTCACACTCTGGGATTTTTTTGGACAATGTTGCTTGGCTTCTGTGCTGTTCTTGCAGGTTACTAATGAGAACTCAGCTTTTTGGAGCTTAGAACAAAGTCTTCAGTGCAAGAGTTTAAGGAAACCAGCCTTGGAGAAGGGAGCTTGTAGAGGAAGGAGGGATTATGTGCCTCACTCACTAATTAGTCTTAGCAAACTATAATTTCTTTGAATCACAGCTTCCTGAGAAAGGACATGGGTCAGAGAAATGAAGGTTACCTTTCAATTCATTCTTAAAGGGTCGATCAAAGTCTGTTACTTGATAAAAGACTGGCAACAATGAGATCCATAAAATCACTTGCAGGTCCTGAATTCATATTCTAATAAAATTCTCGACACTGAGGTGAGAACTGAAGATTTAAACTAAAGATTTAAATTGGTCAATGAACTCAAGGATTTTTGCCATTCAGGCATTGGACTTAGACTCCTTTCCAGTGAGAGGGGGCTTTCAGCAGCTCTGTCAGTGGGAATTGAGAGGGGTCTAAGCTAATGAACCTTCTTCTCTCCTTGTCAGCTGTCCAGTGCCCCCACCAGCAGTGTGACCATCCTCACCTCAAAGGCAGGATGCCCCTGGGGCAGCCCAGGCACAGCCTCCACCTTCTGTGAATTCAAGAGAGTTCCTGGCTGCTTATCAAAGAGGAAAAGAAATATTTGTAAAATAAAGTAACTTTTTCTCTTTTGAAAGGCCTCAAACCAGATAAAATAAAAATAAATGTGGCTGGAAAGGGCTTCTTTCCTCTACACATCCTGGTTTCTTGCAACCCATCTCCACCCTTTCTCTCTCCAGGAGTGGTTCATGTGGGAGTAGCTCTTTGTGAAGATCTACAGATAAAGCCATGGCAGCTATCCAAAGACATCCATGGCTCCTGGCAATCTATTTTCCTTTAACATAATTATATCCTTGTGGGGGATAAATCTGGGAGAAGATTTAAAAAAAAAAAGACATTTCAGTGTTGGAGGGGGAAAAAATTGGATTTTAGTCTGCTGCAGTGTAATGTGATGGTGCTTTGTTTCTTATGCCCCAAATAATTAGTATCAGGGAAATTGTTTCAGAAATTACTATCTCTGTCGTTAACCTTGAGTGCACAGGGGTGGGGGTGCCACGTTTTGGGGGGAGGGTTTTTTCCATTTTTATTGATTCTGGTGTCATACTCATTATCTCATTCATGTTGCTAGGAGCCCTTCAGGAGCTCGCCTCCAAAACAGCAGATCTGTTCTTTCACTCGGACAGCCAGGAAAGCATTCCTTTGGCAGAGCTTTGGGCTGCTTTTTGTGATATATTCAGGCCCTAATCAAGCCTTACTGTCCCTAAGTGCTTGTGTAACATAACTTGGTGAATGTTCTCTGGAGCTCTGACAGGTGTATCAGGCTTTAGAAAAGATTGTACCCTTCAGATGTTGGAAATGCCGTGGGGAAAAAATGCGAAAGGGCAGCATAAAATGTGAACTCTTAAAAATAGCCTCACATCCTGCCTGCATAACGTGACATGCTATTAAGCTTGCCTACAAAAGGCTGCAGTTGTGTGGGTCTGCAGCATTTCAAGTTTTAATGGCATGGGGAAAATGCAAGTTTGCTCTTCTCCAGAGTCAGAGAAAATTACAGTGTTCCTATGCCATCAGTCCTAATGATGTTTCCAGTTTCATGAGAGCCAATTTTGCAACATAAATGAAATAGGCATCTCTCATTGACACTGTATCAATCCCTGAAAATACACCTCGTGTTAATGCATCCATCTCTAATTGATGTCTTGTAAATGTTGAGTGCTATCACATCATCAGAGGGCTGCATAGGTTAAAGAACTTCTTACTGAAGTGGGAGTGCTATCCAGGGGTGAATTATTGCTAGCTCTAAACAAGATGTTATTTCCTTTCAGATAATATAGGAAGCCACAAGGGCATAAAACTTCTTGTTAGAACAGATCATTCTATAAGATAAACTCACATTCAGAGAGACTTCTGGGTTTTGGCATAGGGGATAAAAGGTATGGGAAAGAAAGATTGGGGGATAGGCTTCTGGAGAAGTCCAGGAATTTAAACTTGGTTCTAATTACTGCAAATATATGGAATTTGAAATTTATTCATAGCTGTCAGTATTTACTGTCTGTCTGTAGACACTGATAAGTATTAAATGTTTAGCTCTTTACAAACATTGTCATGTCTGAGATGAACTGGCAAGAAATTGTGAGCCAGGCTGAAATATAAAGATGATGTAGAATGAATACAAGGGGAGAAGGGATTGTCTAAAACATATTCCAGCCCTTTTGGGTTTAAATACTCTTCTGTGGGATCCTGGAAAACTCGTGGGCAGGTAGGGAGATGGACAAAAATGATCTGATATGTCTGACCTATTTCTGCTCTTTGGTAATGCTGTGTGGTTCCAGTTCCCTCTGCTCCTCCTGAGAATGTCTCTGCTGAAGCTGTGAGCTCAACCCAGATCCTGCTGACCTGGGCAGCAGTTCCTGAGTCTGAACAGAATGGTCTCATCCTGGGCTACAAGGTATGCAGCTGGAGTTTCACACTCATTTGATTTTTAGTGTAATACCACGATGTGATTTTGTATTTGTTGTTATTCACCTGCTGGATATTCTTATTGTTCCAAAGTCAGCTGGAGAAGATAGAGGAAGTGTGCTGCCTTTGAAATGGGTGATTGGTGAATGTAATCTCATTTTATAGTAGGTGACAAGGAGGAATCTCCCTCTCTTCAGTCCTCATGCAACAATCTCTTCCCTTCTGTGTCTTGTCTACATTTTTCCTGCAGATCCTTTACAAAGCAAAGGATTTGGACTCTGAACCCAAGAGCCAGACAGTGAGGGGGAACCACACCCAGTCAGTGCTGCTCTCAGGCCTGAGGAAATTCGTCCTCTACGAGCTCCAGGTGCTGGCATTCACCCGCATTGGGGATGGGGTGCCCAGCTCCCCAGCAGTGACAGAGAGAACCAAGGATGATGGTGAGTTCAAAGGTTACCAAAATAACCATCTTATTTCATCCAAACCTTTAATGCAGATTTCTTCTAGTGGTGCAAGTGTAGGCAACAAATACTTGGATTTTGGGGGGATTCTTCTTTCAGCTTTGAACCCAAAGGACATTGGCTGTACCTGGTATAACTCATGACAACATGTGACCTTAACTGCTCTGCCTAGGGTTAGGGTTACACCTAGGGTTAGGTAGGGTTCAGAAAACCACAACACCCAATGAGAGATCCAATGACTCTGCAGCAAAAAATGGAATGCCAAGGGGAGCACTGGAGTGCCACAACTTGACTTCCTAAACAACATTTTGCCTGGAACCACTGCTACCCCCATTCAACTCTAAATGCTCTGTCTGGGGTTAGGGTTAGGCCTAAGGTTACGTAGGGTTCAGAAAACCACAACACCCAATGAGATCCAATGACTCTGCAGCAAGAAAAGGAATGTCAAGGGGAGCACTGGAGTGCCAAAACATGACTCCCTAAACAACATTTTGCTTGGAACCATCCCTACCCCCATATGACATTGAACACCCTGCCTAGGGTTAGGGTTACACCTAGGGTTAGGGTACAGAAATCCAGAAAGCCCAGAGCTCCAATGACTCTGCAGCCAAAAAAGGAATGCCAAGGGGAGCACAGGAGTGCCACTTCATTACTCCCTCCATAAGTTTTTATCCTGCACCACAAATACCCCCACATGACTTATAATGCTCTAACTAGGGTTAGGGTTACACCTAGGGTTAGGGTCACGCCTGTGGTTGGGGTTCAGAAAACCACAAAGCCCAGAGATCCAATCACTCTGCAGCTACAAAATGCATGCCAAGGGGAAGCCAGGACTGCCACAACATGACTTATATAACTCAGCAGAATCCCTTTGGTCATGGGCTGAGAATCTGACAAAAGCACAGAAAACCAATGTCCCCTATTTCCTCCTTCCTTGCAGCTAATGAAGAGGAAAAAAACTTCTAATATTGAACTCTGAAGCTTGGTGGAGATAATTTCTATTGAAGACAATTTTAGAGCCCAGTTATAAATTCCTATTGAAGTTCAATCATGCTATTAAAAAAAAAAAGTGCTGCAATTGAAAGCAATAAACAAATCTGGGTCTGACTGGACTGAAGGAAAGAGATGGAATTTGCGACTTCAGTAATCCACTCTCCTTTTTTTTCCACCCCAAAAGAATAAGGCATTGACCTTGGAAGATAATCCTACCAGCTTCCTTTTGCAGCTGCCTGCAGCACTGCCCAGGGGGTTCCCAGTGCAGTTGGATGTCTTGAAGGAACCCAAGCAAGCACTCCCTAAACACACTGGTGTGGTGGAGGCATTCCTGCTGATGGAATTCTACAGAAATTTGGTTCAATTCTTGAAATATTTTTGGGCTTTGCAGATCCTAAAACTTTTACTTTCATTACTTTTTTCAGGAATAAATAGGTTGAGATCAGTGTTAGAGGCTTCTGCTTAAGTCTCTCTCTTTCTCATCAAAATATTTTCAAAATAATAGTGGAGTAAACATTGGTTTACACAAGCAAATTCATTAGGGTAATTTGGTTGGGCTGAAAACACATTCAGACTTCTGGCTTAATAAAACATTTTCCATGCAGTGCAGGGAAGGAAGGAGGGGGAGCATGTGGGGTCAGGAGCAGGGACAGCAACTCCCTGACATTTTTTTAGCCTTGTTCTCAGCATACTCCATGTGTATTGACCTAGCATTTTTTTTGAAAGGAAAAATAAGAAAAATTACTGTTAGCAGAACTCTGCAGGGAGAATACAAGCACTCAGTGAAATGTACATATCAGGCTGTAATGAGAAATACTTAAAACTGTTTGTTTTGGATAACCCCATTATAGCAGTTCCCTCCTTAAGTGCATGTTGGCAAATGAAACAAATTGTTCCTCCATCTCCATACCCCTGACAGAAATATGTTGTGTCTCCTCTGGGCTCAACTTAATTAAAAGTATCACCAGGGGTAATGCAGGTGGAATTTGTGCTGAAGGGGAAAATTCATGGATGGTAAGTTATGAATTAGCATCTCCTCACCTCGTGAACTTGGGCTGGTCAGCACGTCTGTGTTAATGTGCCTCTCACCTTCCTCGGGTTCTCCTGCTCACACCTCAGTGTTTAAGATGCAAATGTAAGGTTAGGAAGCAGTTCAAAGCTGGTGCTGACGACACAGGGAAGGGATATTACTGAATTCCAGGTGATGAAGTGGATTAAGCTATATAACTCTCTGTAAAGGCAGCTTGGTGTCTTGCTTCATGGTGTGTTCTCAGTTACACCAGTGGTGATGCTGCAGTGAGAAAAGTCCTTCAGAGCTCTTGGTACAGTAAAAAACCACTGTAGGGTGCACTGGTCTGTGCTGTGTTTGGTGTCTGAGGGTGTTGGAGGCCTTTATCCCTGGACAGAATGTATATTTATATACAGAACAAATGTATGTTATGCACATGCACAGGTGCTTCCAACCACTATCAAAGAGATACAGCTTGGGTCATAATTCTGTACGGGTGAGGAGAAGACCTGTGGTGCCTCTGAGGTGAGATGATCCCTCTGATGTGCCATGAGCTCTGTGTTCCCTTGCAGCCCCTGGGCCCCCCGTGAGGCTGGTGTTCCCCGAGGTGAGGCTCACCTCCGTCCGCATCGTTTGGCAGCCCCCGGAGGAGCCCAATGGAATCATTCTGGGTAAGATGGGAGTGGAGGGATGGAGATCAGACCTACAGCTCTTGGGTTTTCCTTTGCCTTGCACATAAGCAAATCTCTGCCTGAAGAAAAGAAAATGTGCTGCTGTCAGTCGAGGGGCTGTGGTGGGGGGACAAGTCTGCAAGGCTCCATGCTGTGGGTTTTCCTGAGCCAGAATTTGGTGTTGTTCAAGGACCTATGTCTGAGTGTCATCTCTCCTCCCAGCTGCATTTGGGTTGGTAACCTGTTTGGCTGACTGTTGGGAAAACTGCCTGGAGACCTGGATTTTCCCCACCTTTGCCAGACATGCCCAATGTTTCAGTTTTATTTGTGCTTCCATTTTATTGCTTCCTTCAGATAACATGTCTGACAGGTCATGAGGAGTTAAATCCTATTTGCCCTTTCATCAGGGAAAGAGAGGCAGCAAGGCACGACAGGAATTTGTGGAAAACCTTCTCACCTTCCTGCTCTCGTAACTCTTGGGTTGCCTTTGCAATATGTACACCAGCCACTGTTGCACTTAAACTGTGAAGACTTTTACAATGTAAGAATCCATTCCTGCCTCTAAAATTAACGTAGCTCGTAGTTACCAAGCAATTTAGTGTTTGCTGCTGCTGCTGAACACATTTTACAGTAGTTCTGGCTGGTGAGTAAAGATTTGTGTCTCAATTCTGAGAACAGAAGCAAAAGCTTTTGTTTTTATCTAGTAGTCAGTCTGCCAGGCCTTTCTGCTTCTTATTTCACTGCCATCGTTCAGGCTCACATGTAGGCTTTCAGCAATATTCCCTAAAGCCTTCCTTGCTGGCTCGAGGGTGCCTGCTTCAAATGCTCCTGCAGAGATGGCCTTGCTTTAAATACAGAACTCATCCTGCATTGCACTTAAATCTTGAGTCAAGAACTCAGTGTTTGCTCAGGTGTGTAGTTTACCAAAGTGATCCTGGCATCTGAAGACACAGGACAATCATCAAACAGCATCCAAAGGCAGACACTGCAGGATTTTCTGAGCACGAGGAGGAGTCTGTGTGAAGCTTGGCAGCAGTGAGCTGCCAGAGATGGATCCACGCAGGGTTTCTCTACAGCTCAAGGAAGCTTGGCTTCCAGGTTGTCTTGCGGGTTTGATTTGTTGCTTTTTTTAAGGAACTGTGTGTCCTAATACTTGCTCTCAGCAGAGATTGAGATTTGAGTCACAGGATGTGGTTAAGGAGAAAAAAAAAATCATTTGATAGGAATGATGAGAAAGAACAAAAGACATTTTGCTCCCCCAACTGTGTTCCAACCTCTCACGTTGCTGTGCTTTGTCAGCCTTATTTGCTGGAGTTGCTGCAGGATCAGGGGAGTAGGAACTCTCCTTTATTTTGTCTTTGCAGAGTGCTTTGTGCAGTGCATCCCCTCCTCAGCTGGTTCTTGCTCATTGCCATTATGGTGATGATAAAATACAAACAAGAGTGTTGGAAGAAAAGGGAAAAGCTGTCCCTTAAAGAATCTTTGGCATGTTTAGTGTGTAGACTGTTGTTTCCAATGTCTTTCACAGCCCATGCCCAGTAAGACATCCCAGGATACTTCACACAGTCCTTGAGTACTCTGATGGTGTAACTAAATCAGCTCATGTCCCACTGTTCACTCCTGCCCTTTCCCACAGTACACTTCCAGGTCAGCCAGTCCTCCTTTCATAAGAACATTAAGCTTTTTCTCTTTAAGTGTGATAATTTGCAGATGCCTTTATTGAATTTCATCTCACTGATTCCAGACCATCTCTCTTCATTACCCAGATCTCTTTAAATGACACTCGTGTCCTCTAAAGTGTGCACAGCTTGGTTTCATTTTTGGAGTTTGAAAGCAGATTGGCAATTCCATCAGCCAGATCATTAATGAAAGTATTAAAAAGGACCAGACTCATTCATGAGGTCTCATGAGAGCTTACTTACTATGTCCTCCCAGGTTGTTAGCAAATCATTGATAATAGCATTTTACTTTTTTTTTTTAGTGTTCATCTCAAAATGTGTGTGGTGTTTTTCTTAGGTTCTATTATTGTATTTGCTTTTGGTGGGACTGTGTGCAAGCATATTAAAGCCTTACTCAAAGTCAGTGTGGTTCATATCTACTCTTCCCACCTGGCCAATTACACTGTCAAAATGGAAAACAGATTATTTGATATTTATTATTTGCTCCAATCAAACAGATATTGGCTGTTCCTTGGCACATTATTATCCTCATGGATGCTTGTATATTGACTCATATTTTTTTCCAGATTTTTTCTGTTTATTGAACTTTAGTTTTATTTGTCCATAATTCCATTAGTCGGTCTCGCCTTCTTTTAAAAGATGGTGTACTCTGTTTGCCCTTTTGTAATGTTCTGGGGTGTCACCTGTCATCCACAAGTCCTAGAAGAGAATGGCTAATTATTCAGAGATGGCTCCATCTCTGCAGGGCAAATTTCATCAGGCCTTTCTGACTTGATTACATCCAGCTTAACTAAACATTTGTTAACCTGTTCTCTATTCCAGCCTACATCCCTACTTACATTGTTGTCACTTTTAATTTGTGTAGAGGATCTTGTCAGCACCAACTTCTTGTTGTGTGTGAAAATGCAGCAATGCAGGTATCAGCCTTCCTTCCCTTTGTGCCCCACCTGTGTTGTGCTCATTTTTTCTTCCTGCTGGCTGATCTGTCCTCCTCTCCCTCAGATTTCTAATGTATTTATGAAATCTTCCTCATTGCCTTTGCTGCCCTTCAGGTGATAACTCACTTTGCTCTTTGGCCATTCTGATTTTGTCCCTGCGTGCCTGTGCTGTCTATTTATACACTCCCTTAGACCTGTGTCCTGTTTCAACTTTTTGTCTGATTCACTTTTGATTTTCAGGTCATTAGTGAGCTCTGAATGCAAACATATTGGCCTCTTAACATCTTTTGTCTGCATTGGGATAATTGTACCATTTTTTTTTGTCTCTTAAAATGGTCAGCTAACCTGGATTCCTTTTTCTCTTAGAATTCCTTCCCAGGGGGATGTTACCTGCCAGTCCCCCCCATCCACCTCTTTGAAGTCCATTGTCTTTATTCAACAGTTCTCACTTTTCTTTTCTCAATTGTAGAAATACTGAGGTTCCTGGAGGAAGTAGTTAGCTGCCAAAGAGAGAAAAGGGAAAATTGCTCATGCTGGGTACTTCTGTGATCTTTCCTAAGAAGTGAGCTGTGCCTCAAAAATAGATAAAAAACAACATGTAGTGTTCTAAGGAAAGGTTGCAAATTTGGGGAGTTTAGATTTTTTTTTTCCCTGTACACTTTTTACATCTCATTACTATAATGAACCTCCAAAACACCACTGCAACCCCTCGGTCAAGTGCACCAAAGTGGAGTCACTGGGAAAAATAAGTGAAAGTAATTTTGTGCACTGCCCTTCTATTCACTCATGGGGCTCAAAAGAAAAAACACTTGCTTTGCAAGAGCAACTTCTATTCAGAGCCTTTGAACTAATGTTCCTGCTCTGCCTGCCTTGTCCTCTGAGCATACACACACCTTTGCAGCTAACATTTCTGTAATCTATATAAAAACATGTTCTAGCATTTCAGAGAGAGATTAGCAGGATGAAATACTGGCAGGCACCAAGAGGGAAAACCACTTGTTTGTTTGTTTAAATATTTTACTGTGCAAGACTGTGAGATATTTCCCTTTTTCCTTCTGGGAATGTTATGCCAACCATTTGAGGCTTCACTCTGTCTTCCTCTCTGCACTCAGTTTAGCCAGCACCCACATAGTTCCCTCAAATACTGTTAAAGATAAATGAGGCATTAATGTGCATTTGTGCACTTCAAGCTATGATCTCTCCCTGAAAACGAGAGCTTAACCCACATCCTCCCCAGCCCTGGTTAGTATTCCTCACGGTATCCTCGTATTTAGCATTTACCTGGAGCTTAGTGCAAAAAAAAAAAAAAAAGTGTAAGAACTCCACCGAGAATTAGAACCAAAATTGGATGTAATCCATGTTTGCAAATTCCTATTTTGATCCCAGGCTGCATTTGCACACCCGCTGGCCCTAAAACAGATAAGCAGGAAAATCAACAGACTGGATTGCTGCTCCGCGGCGCCAAGCGTGACCTCGCGGTGTCGCTCGGCTCTCCCCGAGTTCTCTGACAAATTAATAAGTGTTTGTATCTCTGCTGCACCGTGGCCTGCACCAACAGGTGCTGTCACTTCTTGAAGGGCTTTATAATGGTGATGAGCTTGAAAGCTTTTTGATATTCATGGGGTGTTGTCACCCTCCTCCTGCCTGTTTGCTTTGGGGAATCCAGCAGCTGTGTTGTGGTGACCCAACGTTTAACAGGCAGCTGCCATTTATTGAGTCTGGGAAGTGTGCAGCTCATGGAACTGCTTGCACTTGTGCAAAAAAAATGCTCAAAAAGATGCTAAAGTGAAAAATAAGCCTCGTTTCAATGAAGAACTCCTGAAAACAGTGAAAACTTCTGAAGACCTGATCTTCCAGAAGGGTTTTTAATGCTGTTTTGGCCTGATGAGTGGCAGCACTCCCAATAGCAGAAGAGATTTGGGATCTAATGCTATATGGCAGAAAAGTTAAGAAAATAATATGAATTCTTATTGACCATCCAGCTATTTCACACCCTGTAAGATATTCCTTTCCCCAAAAAGTTTGCTCCAATCACCTTTTAAAGGTTTTACTTTCATTCATAACCTTTGATTTTTAATTTTTTTTTCCCCCTAAGATATCTGCAACATCTTATTGTCATAATCTAGTACGGAAAGGAAGCTGCTCATTCCTCCACTGCAGCAATTGCCTGTTATAGCCCTCAAGCATACATTAATTTCTCTTTGAACACTTTCCATTTACCTCTATTGATTTGCCTCGTTTGATTTCACTTAACATTTCCTTTCTTCTCCTATCCCTTGTTGCTGAAATTCATCAACTTAATAATTTTATCTTTTTGATCTTGCATTAGCCCTAGTTATTATCCAAGCTGTAGTTTAAGTACTGAGTCTTCTGTGCCACTCAGAAAAAATAAAAGTAAAGTTTTTTATGCCATTCTGGATCCTCATTGTCCCAAACTCTCTAGCAGGAGATCCAGGGGGTCAGAATGAAGTACTGGATGTCCCTCAGGTGAGTTGTAAGTAGCAATAAAAGTGAGCTGAGTTCAGGTATAGAGCTTGGTATTTGCCTTGGAATTAGACCTATGGATGTGTTGAGCTTCTTAGGAAATCTGTTAAGGTGATGGCTCTGGTTGTGTAAACTCAGGAAAACAGGTATTTCCTCAGACTTGGACCCAACACAGCAGATGTAGGAGGGGACAGTGAGAGCTGGTGCTGTTTGTCACAGGGATGCAAAGAAAGGGAGTTTGCAGAGCCTGTCACAGAGACAGGCTGTGACAAGTGATTTCCTCTTTCTCACAGCTAAAATAATTTTTTCAGTAGCCACAGACCCACTCTTGTGTAAGATATTGTAATGGCCTAGATATGTATGTGTTCCTTTGCCTAATCTGGTTGTGTTTGTAATTGCTTTCCAGCATGAGTGCCACCATTTAGCAGTAAATAGTTATCTGTCTGTTCCCCCTTACATTTTAACTACACTTCATATTTTACAAAGGTTTAGAAAAGAGAGGAAATTACTCAACAAGGATATATCCCAGATATCATACTTATCTTTTAATAACTAGATAAATCAACTTTTCTGTTCTTTTAATGTTCTCTGTTTCCCTCCAGGTCTTACTCTTTACATCCTATGTCCCTTTATCAAGCTTCTTTAGCCATCTTAGTTGCTTTTTCCTTCATCTTTCCTGCTTCTGTAAAAATTTCCCCAGTGCTTTTCTTTGACTGTTTTTCCTCACTGTTAAGATCCTGCACTGGGGTTTTCACTCCCACATTCTTCACATCAGTATAAACAAAAAGGATCTTATATATCAGTTCCTTCTCCCCATTGCTCTCTGTCTTTCTGTGGATTTTTAAAAAAGATCAAAATATTGCTTCATTAAAGGTACAAAAATACTTTGCTGAAATATATTGGACCAGTAATGGAAGAACTAGTCCCATGGATAAAAGGAGATAATTTGCAGGTGAAAAAATGAAATGTTGAAAGTGTAAGACCCCAAGACTTTGCTGGGATCTAAGCACACTCAGGAGCACTGAAAAATCAGGAGACTTTTTAGTTGATTAGAATAGAACAGAACAGACTATTCCAGTTGGAAGGCACCTATAACAATAATTAAGTCCAGCTCCCTGACCAGTTAGTTCAGTGCTGACCAAGTTTCAGCATTATTAAGGGCTTCATCCAAATGGCTTGGGGCATTGCCCACTTCTCCAGGAAGGCAGTTCCAGGGTTTGACCACCCTCTCTGTAAATAAATTCTTCCTCATGTCCAGTCTGAACCTTGGCTGAAGCAGTTTGGAACCATTCCCACATATCCTATCAGTCCCAGGAAGATCATAGAACCCAGGTAAGTCTGGGTTAGCAGCAATCTTTGAAAGCCATCTGGTCCAACCCCCCTGCCATGGGCAGGGACATTCTCAACTAAAAATGGTTGTTCTGAGCCGTGTCCAAACTGACCTTGAATATTTCCAAGGATGGGGCAGCCACCACCTCTCTGCACCAGTGTTTTACCACTCTGGTAGATCAGCACCTCCCTCTCCTCATCCCTTCCTCAGGGAGCTGCAGAGAGCAGTGAGGTCACCCCTCAGCCTCCAGACTAGACAAGCCCAAAGTCCTCAGAGACTTCTCATAGGACATTATTCCCAGCCTTTGAAGAAATCTAAAGCTATCCACCCAGCTGTGGGAACGTTCCTGTAGCAATAAACCAACCACAGCCTGGGGGAGCTGGGGCTGAAGCCACAGGTGCTCAGAAAAGCTGGGTCACTCCTCGAGGTGTTGCTGCAAATTGTTCCATGTGAAGCAGCCATGACTGTCCCTGAGCAGCTGCCAGAGAAGAAAGGACAAGGAAACCCTGGTGCATTATCAGTGGCACTGTGAGAGTCAGCACAACAAAATTAATACCATCTGTATCCCAATTAAATTCCACTGTTTGTGGCAGAGTGTGCCACACACGAGTGGCATCGATTCCAGGGACTGCAGGAACTCCCAGCCCTTTCTGTGAGTGGCAATGTGGCAATTGTGGCATATTCACAGTGGGAAATAAATGTCATTGGGTTTTCTCTAATAGCCATAGTTAAGATCAGCCCCTCAGATTTCGTGCACTGACCTTCCCAAATGAACCATGCCAGGTTTGACTCCCCTTGGTCTTGTAACAGCCAAGATGTGATGGGAGTTCAAACTCTAGCTGGGATATTAATTCCGTGAGAAAGAGATGGCTCAGGTGCTGCAGACCTCTCTTGTCATTTGGAGGATGAGCAGAGGGTTGGCAGAACTGTGCCATGACTGTTTTGTTTTCAGCTGGTTTGATTTGGATTTGTTGGCTGCACTCTGCCCTGTGTAACTCCATGGAGCATTTAATCATACATTCAGCTCAGGCAATAAAACCCCACATCAGTTCTGCTATTAATTGATTTTGGAAGTCAGCTGCTGGACTGGAAGTTACCATTGAGCTCCAGAAGTGAGAGCCTGATTGAATTGCTAGGTTTACAGAATGGATTTGAACATTTGGCAGACCCTCTTTGGGGGACAGTTGTCGCTAGTGGTGCGTAAGAGCCCTGGAAGCCCTCTTTGCACAGTGGAATCATTAATAACCCAGGCTAAACTGTGAGCTCCTGATTGTCAGGCAGGGTGGAAGGGGGTTTATCACTTACAGGCATCAGCAAAATTGATTATTGAGACCTGCACACATGAAGCAGGACCACAGAGCTTGCAGGCTCCTTCCTCGGGCTCTGAGCAAGGGCAGTGATGCTGAGTGACAGAAGGGTGGCTTTATTGGCAGTTCTGGCTCTCACTGCTGAGGGAAAAGCATGAGCAGAAAGGAGGAGCAAGCTCTGACTGGAAGAGTGTGAAGGCTGCATGGTTTGGGCAATCCAGCTGCTGGAGCTGCAGCTGAAGAACCTTGAATTTGAGCCAGTGCTGAAACTGGGAGAGGGCAGAACAGCCTGTGAGCGTGGGTTGGAAAGCTGAATCTGGAGCATTGCCTTGAACCACCTCAGTCAGGTGAGACATTGCACCAACTCTGTTCCTTTGCTTTCCAAAAAGGTACCAGTATGCCCAGGAAAGATTAAAGTGGTTTTGCATCTTGTTGGCCTAAAGGATGGAAAGTGAACTGGGTTTCATGGCAGTTGTATCCAGCAGAGCCTGGTGTGTGAGCAATTCCCTTTGTAAGGTGTGTGGCATCTGCCAAAAAGCAAAGCTTTCGAACACCAAAGGCAGTAAATTACTTTTCTCCCGACTTCAGATAAGTATATCATTAGGATCAGCTAATAGTGCTGGTGCTCTTTTGTCCCTGCTAGAGAAGCCAGCTGAGCCTGTTCCCCTCTCTGCTTGCAGGGTACCAGGTCGCCTACCGCCTGGCCAGCAGCAGCCCCAACAAGTTCACCACGGTGGAGGTTGGCTCCACAGTCCGGCAGTTCACGGCTACAGACCTGAGCCCAGAGTCAGCCTACATCTTCAGGACATCTGCCAAGACCAGGCAGGGCTGGGGGGAGCCTCTGGAAGCCACGGTGATCACCACTGAGAAACGAGGTAATGCTTGCAAGCCGTGGGTTCAGGGAGTTTCTGTGCCTGCCCTGGAGCCTGCGCTGCACTTAGGGGGATTTTAATAGCAGGCTGCACCTCCTCCTTCTCACCCCATAAACCTGCCCCAATCCATAGCAACATCATGATTTGAGAAAGCAAGGCAGACTTTTATGAGACACAGTTCTTCTAACCTGCCAGGCTGTTGGAATTGATTTTTCCATCAGCTGCTATATTGGCCATATGCAGCCTCCTTTTGCAGTCAGATGGGTTTTTTTTTTTTTTTTTTTCAGCTCTCTCGTTTTCTAGAAAGATTGCAATCTTAAGAAAGTAAGTGATGGATGAATTATATTGATTAGGGAACGCAAAATGAGAGGCAGTGGTGTTGCAGAATTTCTCCACGGCTCCTCCATTGTGCCTCAGCCCTGACCTAATGTGTTTGTAATTACTCTGGCCTTTCACTGCCACACGCTCCAGCAGAGCCTTTGCATCTGGATTGCCCAGACTTTTTCTGCTTCTTGCATCAGCCATTAAATGGTTGTTTGCATCTTGACTCTCCAGACAAATTCTGCTCTGAAGGGAATCTAGAAGGCGGCATTTATATGTGTGTGTAAATGAAACCAGATGCTTTGATACCAAATGTACCAAAATGTGAAAGACATGTAAGGTATTACAGGATCTGCTCTGCATCAGTGCTTGTTTTTAATGCTTTGGCTCAAGGAACTGCTCATTCCTCCAGTTTTAGAACTGATCTGTAGAGCTTCAGTTAAAAAATTTGCATTTCCTACTTGTGCATGAAGATTTTTAATGTTTTTTTTTATTCAGAGCTAAAAGAGGATATGTTGGTGAATATGTTGGTGGAGAAAAAGAGTGTAGGTTTTTTCTTTTGGTCTTGCACATAGGCCATGTTCCACTGCAAAGAATGTACCTGGTCTCTTGAGCTGGAAAAATCAAAACAAGCCAGGGTAACTCTACCAGCACCACTGAGTTTTGTGCCATGTGATGTCTGGATATTGGTATTTTAAAAGTAAAATTCTCCCTCAGAAACTAGGACCATACAACTCCTGTGCCTCATAAAAGTTACAGTTCAGAGAGGGGCACACTCCAGCAGGTCACCAGGCCAGACCTCCACAGACATCTTTCAGCTGTTGTTAGAACTTCTGTATTTGCTTGTGGGCCTGCTCTTGTTCCTGCCCAAGTTATGCACCATAATGCAACCAGTGACATTTGATTTTAATTCCTAAAATGTGCCTGATAGGCAATCATTTGTTTAAAGTCATTTCTACACCTTACACATCGTTAATTGCAAGAGTAAGGATTTCCCATTGTATTTGCCAGCAATGTCTTCCTTTTTATTTTTCTCTAACTCTTCTAAGAAGAGAGGAAGTTGATGTTGAGCTACCAACAGCAAGAGCCTGTGAGGTGCATTTCAGCTACTCCTGGCCTGTTTGGTTGGGTTTAAAATTCCCTCTGGCAAAGCTCTGCAGGTCATGTGCAGCCTTCCCAGTGCATAACAGGGCAGTCCTTAGAGAAAGAACTTCTGGAGATGTATTAAGAAATTGGAAGTGCCTCTGCTAAAGATACTGTCCATCAAAGAGATTTATCAGCTCAGGGTTTCTCCCACCCCTGTCTGATTGCTGTCAAAAGGGAGGTTCAAAGCCTGACATGTGGAGGCTTCAAAAAGAACCCACCATGCCAAAAAAAGTGAATTCTCAAAGCTCAGAGCCTCTCCTGCTCAATAAAACGTGCTGAGATTCCCCAGACTGTGCACAAGGATGCACAATAGCTCAAGGCAGAGCTCCCAGCTCCACTGTGGGAACAATGACCCCTTGTTGCTATCAGTGCTTTAGGGTTATCTTGAGTACCCAAATCACAGTGTAACATTTCTCTTTTTGATGGACAGCTCTGATGGGTCCCTACGTGCTTTGGAACCACAGGTTTACTGATACCATTTAAAGTGTAAGGACAACAATGTGTTTTCCCACATCAGCAAGAATTATAAAAGGGGATGATAAAGAAATTTATCCAGTGCAGCTATTCTGATAACAAGAAGTTAACCTGAAATGTGTATACATGACAATAAATACTCTAGAATAAAAGATATTTAATTCCTGTTAATTAAGATGTTTTTAATATCCTCATAGTCCTTGATACTAGGATAGACAGACACAAAAACTCTCTTGAAAATTAACGAAATTGGTCACTCCTGCCCTTGTAAATTCCTTGGTTAATCCCAGTATAAATCTTTACATTTTGCAGTGATGCCTGTGATTTATAGATCCCAAGTTATGTTGTGGCTGTATTCTCCAGAGCCTCTGCTGCAGTGCTTTGAATCTACACTTCAGAATAGTCCACACCAGTGATCAGGGCAGAATTGAGTCAAAAAATTTAAATGTAGCAAGAAATTAAAAATAGTCTATAGAGTCATGTGGCCTGGTAGAGTCAAGCCTGCACTGCCAGTCTCACCTTAGCATTTGCTCGTGGCTAAACTCCCATAAATAAACTCTTTATACTAATGGGTTTGTACAAACAGTCAGGGAGCATATCCTGCAACACGGGAGATTTTAAGATCTCCCATTAGCAGCAGAAGGAAACCCAATCATGGGAGACTGACTGCAAGATCTGACCTGCCCAAAAGTGCAGGGTTTATCAGCAGAATGTATAAAATCCCTGCATGACTCTCCTTCCCTGGCATGGAATAACCCCACGTCCCTGTCTCTGCCTGTCAGTGTAAGGCACTGACCTTTCGTGTCGTGCTGCTGCTCGCAGGCTGCTGGCACCCAGGGCTTCCTCCAGCTAATAGCTTACAAGTCTTTGGGCACTGATGTCAGCAAGAGCTGGCTGCAGAGAAATGCCAAAGCATGTAGGAAATGGTTTTAGGGGATGGCAGGGAAATGAAGCACCGGCTGTACAGAGCTGTGAGGAATCAGGCAGGCTGAGGTGTGTTTATGGAAACAGGTGCTGATGAAGTTGAATTGAATTGCTTCTCAAAAGCAAGTCACTGCGGTGTCTCCAATCAATTTCTGCTTTATTACATGCCACACATTTTAATCAGAATCAATAATCTTCATGATAAACAATTAAACAATTATTCCTCACTCTATAGAGTTTCTCTATTGAAATCGATGGAGTGCGGAGATGCGGTGACGGGAAAGGAGATCTGTAATGAAACAGTTGGGGGCTGGCATGCTTACACCTGCATTGCCATTCCCTGCTCATCCCAGAGCTGAGAGGGTAATTACTCTGGAGAGAGCTCCCTCAGCACTGCCTGGTTTGACTTTACAGGTTCAAGGTTAGTGGGTGTGAAGGGAAGGGCTGGGGAGCCCTGGAAGGGACCTGCACTGGGTGCTCCAGCCCCAGCTCTGTGCTGGTTCCAGGCTGGGGTTTGGAAACAGCAGCACCAGGAGCTCATGATGCCTCCTGGTTCCTTGCCTGGTGCAGGAATTCAGCATCAGCTGCGTGTGCTTGGACTCTGCCACACAACAGCCTGTTCCAGCTCTCCCCTTCCTCTTCCTCGTGCCTCAGCTGGGGGAAGAGGATCCTGCATAGCACAGACAGAGCAGAGTTCTTGGTACACAGGTTAAAAAGTGAGCTAATTTACACACGTTGTGTCAAAAGAGCAGTTGCAGCCAGAAGCACAGCTGAGTTTCATTAAAGATTGCCTTGCTTTGCTTGGCTGCCAGTTCTGATGATTCTTCTTTAACCTGCTGGGTCAAGACCCTCCAAAGTTTGAGGTCCAGTGTGAGGAAGGTTTATATCCTATGGTGACCTTTGATGCAGGGGGATAAGAATCAGTTTTACTGCTCCTCCTTGCAGCAGAAGGTTAAGGAATGAGATGATTGTATACTTCATGTGGCAAATCCAAAAATTCAATGCCCTGTGGCTTTACCACCGTGAAAATCTGACCAGGCTGTCGCATTTTACATCGTTTTGAATTTCCTCTCAAAGCAGCTGGATTATGTTTGATTGCAGAACGGCCAGCACCTCCCAGGCAGGTGCTGACCCCCCAGGGTGACGTGTCCTCCCGGAGCCTGGTGCTGACCTGGGTCCCTGGCAGTGATGGATCCTCACCAATCCGATATTTCACAGTCCAAGTGCGGGAGCTGCCACACGGGGCCTGGCAAACCTACTCGTCCTCCATCAGCCACGAGGCCACGTCCTGCATCATCGAAAGGTACCACCTGATCCCAGGCCAGCACAGAAATCCCCATTCTTTCCCACTAGTTAGGAAACCAAAACAAGCATCACTCAGCTTCACGTTCTTTTTGGGGGAGGGAGGTTAAGTGGGGCCACTGCTCCCATTTTAGAGGTGGTGTTATGAACAGCGGTTGAGAGATATGCTGAAGGTCATGCAATAAATCTAATTAAAGTTGGACTGCAGTGCATCTTTTTGAAGCCTTTCCTGGAAGCTCACCACCACAGATAACACTACTCAGGCTAAATCATATGTAGCTACACAGTGCTCTGTAAAATACAGCTAGTTAAAAATCCTTTCAGCAGTGACTGATGTTAAAATC